>CAUYON010166808.1:0-42724 GCA_963573935.1 Arctocebus calabarensis
CTCTCTCTCTCTCTCTCTCTCTTTTTTTTTTTTGAGACAGAGACTCAAGCTGTCACCCTGGATAGAGTGCTGTGGCATCACAGCTCACAGCAACCTCCAATTCCTGGGCTCAAGCAAGTCTCTTGCCTCTGCCTCCCAAGTAGCTGGGACTACAGGCGCCTACCACAACACCCGGCCATTTTTTGGTTGCAGCTGTCATTGTTGTTTGGCGGGCCCGGGCTGGATTTACAGGTGTACGTGGCTAGTGCCTTAGCCCGTTGAGCCACAGGCGCCGAGCCATATTTTTCTATTTTTAAGATACCAATTCAAACTACCATAATTTCATGACTATTGTTAACAGCTTCCCAGCTGTATTCTAGTTTCTAATCCATTCTCCTCATTGGCCCAAAGTAGTTAACACCTTGTTTAAGGTTCTTCAGTGGGGCTCCACTTCTGTCAGAATAAAATCCAACTTTTAACAAGGTTGACAGGCCATACCCTACCCCCTCATTTCTCCTTATCCCCTACCTCCCTGATCCCCACTCTTCTTTTAAACTCTCCCTTCAGCCATAGTGAATCCTTCTAGCACCTTGGAGCTCTATTCTTTTGATCACTTTTGAGCTACTGTTTACCTTATGCCCCATGCCTGCACAATTCTTCCTTCTGAGCTTCCCCCAACTATTTCAGAATTCTTTCAGGAAACATTTCTGTTCTCTTTCAGGCAACACATACTATATCCTCAAGGAAGCATTGTGTGACACCATGCAAGTCGCCCCACCTGTATCTCCCTGGGCTCTGTTATGACCCTTACTAAGTCCTCAAAGAGCAGAGTACCTCTCCACAGCATCACTTACCCTGCAGATTGTATGTGGCTGAATACTCTTTCCCCAGCCCAACACATGCATGCACATGTCATATTATGTTATATGGTGTGTATATATATATATATATATCATATACATGGTGGCCATAAAGTTTGTATGTAATTTTAAATTACACACACACACACATCATAAATCTTTAGGGCAGTGACCAAGCCCATCTTCTCCATAGCTGGTTTCCAAAATTTATTACACTATCTGGCACATAATCAGTTCTAGAGGAATGTTTGTTGAGCAATCATGAAGTTAACTAAATATTTACAAGTTTTCTTCCAATTTTTAAAGTATATTTTATTGTTATAAAGAATGTCTAGTCTATATGGATTTACTTAGATCCTAGTGAAATCAATTCCCTTTTCATTGATATAGGGTTCTTCTTTTGTCACATACGAGATTCTTACATATTTGCAATTATGCTTCATGGTTGTCTGTTCTTTTCAAAAAATCTGTCTTTAGTTCCTTGCAATAGAAACAGGCTAGTTTAATTATTATCTTTTTACAATATATATATATTTAATATCTAATCATACAACCACCCCTCATTAATTTCTTGTTAAGAAATTCTATCAGCTAGACTCATTTATTCATTTTTTTCTCAGACCACTTTAAAAATATTTTTTCAGGTTCCAAAATAAATATTGTACTGGAACTTGTGATTGGAATTCCATGAATCCTATAGAAGAATTTGAAAAGAGCTAACACTTCCCTCTTACCATAAAATTTTCTCATTTTGTTCATCAGGATCCCCCATTTTTCCCTAGATTTTAATATTTTTCATATTATTATAAAAGCTATATAACACATGTCATATTATGTTATATGGTGTACATATTATAAAATATGTATATTATATACATGGTGGCCATAAAGTTTGTATGTAATTTTAAATTGCACACTGAACTTTATGGCCAGCCTGTATAATTATATAATTTATATATACAAACGATGCCAAAAATATACACACATTTTAAGAAAGGAAAATATTGTATTGAAGTAAAAAGTCAAGTCATGATTGTATTGAAGTCAAGAATTCAAGTCATGATTGACTTCTGTAATTATAAGAGATGTTCATCTTTTATTACTAGTATATATTGTGTATTAAAATTTTAATTAAAAATTGTAATTTTTATAGTTAATTACAGTTTTTCCTTTCTTAAAATATGTGTACAGTTTTTTGGTACCCTCTATATTAATTATTCAGCAAGAATTCTAACTTTTTTAATGTGCTGGAGCTGTGAGACAGGCATAGTCATACAAGTCATTCTCAGTTAAAAGTGGAATTATGATTCAAATTCCAGTCCATCTGGATTCCAGTCCCTTGCACACTCTTTGTGTATAAATTCCTTTTAAACTTTTATACACAGCTATCTCTAATGACAAAAGATAACCCTGGGAAGAAGTAGGAAGAAGGCAAGGTTATAGGGATCGTTTTCTTCAAAACTCTTTAACTAAAATAAGTTCACCACACTCATCTTGTAATCTTTGTACACTTTCTAAAATGTTGCCACAATTCTCCTGGGATGTGTATATGTCAGTTTGAAAAGTACCATCTATACTTCACTCTCTTCCCCTGGGAGGTTCCATCTAGAGGAGATTTAATAACATTTTAGAGTCAGGGAAACTTGGGTCTAGAGACAAAGAATAAATTATTTAGATCCTTAGAGCTCCCAAGTATACAATTACAATGATTATTCAGGACGATTGGTTCTCCTGTCTAGAAGTAAGCCAGTTGTCATTTAATTGATAGCTATAAAATTCACTGTTCCAATTAATTATCACAATAAAAGGATGATTCAGATCTTTTAAAAGTTTAGTAACTAACATAAAATGAAAGTCTAATACATGTAGTTGACATTTGGCAGAGCACATCCCTCTAAGAAAAAAACCTTTCCCAAATCTTAAAACCACATGGATTTTTACAATGGTAAACTAAAAACACTTAAGTAATACAGTTTATAAAGACTTGTGATTAAGAAATGAACTTTGAGCAACTGCAAGTAGATACACAGTATTAAATACATACCATTCTTATTTCAAAATTCTCAGCAAAAAAAAAAAATGGAAAATGGTCAAAAATGACCTAGAAATAGAACAGGGACAGAGTAGTAGCCAGGTGAAGCCAACAAAGATGTCCTGTAGACTGCTGGGCCAAGGATTTTAGCACCTAGCTCCCAAGGAACATTGGGTGTTCATGCCTGAATCGTGAAGGATACTATAAGTTGAATCAGTTTGCTTAAGCTGACTGCCTAATGAATTATATGCGGTTCATCCCACAGTATGAGTTCAGTCACTCAAAACATATCTTTTTTTTTTTTTGACACCAAGTCTCACTTTGTCACCCTCAGTAGAGTGCCACGACATCATAGTTCATGGCAACCTCAAACTCCTGGGCTCACACCATCCTCATGACTCAGTTTTTTATTTTTAGTAGAGACAAGATCTCACTCCTGTTTGGTCTCAAACTCCTCAGCTCAAGCAATTCACCCACCTCAGCCTCCCAAAGTGCTAGGATTACAGGTGCAAGCCATCATGCCCGGTGTAAAACATATCCTTTTTATTTTGTTTGCAAAGTCCCCAGGAATATGAATCTGTCAGATATTTTGTCAAAATTCATACCTGCAGAATGGTAGTTGAAGTGAAGGTGGTCCTGATTGTGTATAGCACCACAAACATACACATGTCAGATCACCTCCCTACTGAGGGGCTACTGGCTCCTGAGATCAAAACTTGTAATATAATAAATTACAAGACTGACATCACAAGCCCCAAGTTGGAAATACACCTCATTATGTCTCACTCATACCATACACACCATAACATTTTCATGTGTTCCTGCGTAAGCAAATTCTCATTTCCATATCATTTGTAGTCCTTTGCAAAGAAAGAAGGTGGCTCGTTTCCTGCTAATATGTATTTTATGTAAAAGAAATTTGAAAAATTATTGAGAAAACTCAATAAGACAAAAAGACAAGTGATCTGGCTGCAAGTTCTGGTTCTGTCACTCTGATCCTAACAAGTTGCTCAACATTCATGCTTTCCTTTCTTCATCTAAAAAAACTCAGGAATTAGACCCGAGGAGCCTATGCCCCCTTCCAGTTGAGAAATATGTCTATTAGGTCAAAGACTTAGATGAAGCTAAAAGTTTGATAAAAATTCTGTCCTGTTCTTTTTTGGATTCTCGGTATATCCTGACATTTAGAATCATCCAAATGTTGTACTAAGGTTTTTACTCACGTCGTATCTCAGTTTTCAAGTTGATTTTTCTAACATTTTAAAGACTAGAGTGTGTTTAAATAGCAAATACCTGGAAGGCTATATCTGTATTATAAAGTGAATGGCAGTTTTAAATTCAATCACATTTCATGTACAATAAAAGTATCCACAATTAGCTTTCTGATGACTATATTTGAAAGCTATGTTATAAAATTCTCTCCTAAACCTCTAAGAATTAAGTCCTGATATATCTAAACCCCTCTGAGACTGCAGGCAACCTGGCCAGCAACAGGAAGCAACGAAAACTCAAATACTCCAGACAGAGCCAGGGACACTGTGGCAATGCCTCTCTGGTGGACACAGAGCTGCAAGTGGTTCCTGCCTCTAAATCCCACAGCTCTGTATCATCGAAGGAAACAGTGAGAAAACACACAAGTCAGACAAGTTAGCTTAGCTATTAATTATAAAAGAAAGCCTGGTTCAAATAACTTTTCTATTCTTATCAAAAAGCTTCTAAAACTGGTTTTTCAGGAGTAGGATATGAATAGTGGTTGAAAATTGCCCCCATATGTCTTAATCACCTCTTAGGTTAGAATTCGGAATAAAGCGTAAAGAAGTTGGCCAAATGTACACAAAGCCCTGTGGGGAACCACACACCCACACTTAACCCACCCTGCCTTTACTCCTTGAAAAGGAGCATATTCATGTAAGAAATAGTTATTTTCTTATTTCAGAAAGATAGGGTAGAGGAGGGGTAGGTTGGCTCTCTTTCTCTCATAGCTCAGCAACTTGCAATGTTTTTAGCAGTTGATTAAAAACAAATATGACCTAAATAAAACACTAGAGTTCATTATTTCACTAAAAGTCTCATTATGAAAACAGAAGATCCTTGTTGAAAAGTGGTTTGTAGTCACTTGAGAGAACAGAGCATTGGGCGCCAGGTCCTCGACTTAAAGAAATTCCTATCCTTATGTGTGGCAAGATTCACCAGCTGACAGCTCCACTTGGAAACCCCAATAGGTGCTCATTTCTGTAATGCCTATAATGTGCAAAATTGCCACGAAGTTAAAAGCAGTGTGATCTAAAAACACAAGGAAGGACAGAGCTGCTGACAAGCAGAACAGCCTGCTGGAGGCTGTCAAGATTTTACCAGAAAAAAAGACAACACTCAACAGCAAGTCCTGATTGTAATCATTTGGAAGAGAAACAAAGAACATTATGCACAGATAGCAGGTATATTTATGTTTACAAATATAATTCAACTTACCTCAATCAGCAGAAATCCAAGACTTTTTGACTAAGCAGCCCACAGTGATTCCCCGGGTGGAACTAGCTGAAATGAATGAGTATTCAGCGCAGTCTCGGCCTCTACCTGACTGTTTTGATGAACACTTGAGTGGTTTCTCCCTCAGCGGCTGACTCACTCAGGGAGGAGGTGGGTGGTATGAAACAGGGTGTCACCTTGTACAAATACCAATTCGATTAAAACAGTCTCACCTAAGGACCTACGGTCTTTGTTTGGTAAACTATTTAATTTATAACTTCGTGTGCCAAAAACAAAATATGCCCCTGTTATCACCCTTTTACCTGATGTCAACAACATATACCACTACATCACTGACGGGATGGCACAGTACAGACCTATGTTGATCTCTTTTTTAAAAAACCTTGAGGTAGAAGGAATTCCTATCTTCCCACAGTGCCTGGAAGTCCAGAGCACAGGTGCATACATAGGAAGGATAATTCTTGCAGAAAAAACTTCCTTTGGGGGAAAAAAACATCCCTGGGAACTCAGGACCCTAAAATCAGAAAACATAAAGGTAATCTGCTACATGAATTCTATACTTAGAACACTTTGTAAAACTACTATAGGAACAATATACTATGGAATATAAGTATTTTGATCCTTGTGTTATTTCATTATATACAAAAAACATGAAAAGGATGGTCAAGACATCTTTCTAACTAGAGGCAAAGGTGGGCTCCTATGTCCAAGGCTGCTTCTGCTGAGAAGAAGGAATAACAGGACAGCCATCCCATGTGGGAGGCTCCTATTACAGGTTCTGAGATACACCCTCCATAACAGCCAAACAGGCTTGAAAGAATTTCCTAGGTCATCTTTATTCATCAGTCACACTAACAATTAACCAACTCCTCCCTGCAAGACTATTCCTGAAAACCATAGTCCAGTTGAGCTATGATGGCAGAAATGACTATAAGGAGTGGAAATATGCAGACTGGAGATCATGGCAACTGCAACACACACACAGCATCATTAGAATTGGGAGGTCACGACATTCATGTTCCCTAATGCTCCCTTATTCTGGGCTGAGAAATTTGAACATCTAAAGTAGAAAGTGTTCTTTCAAAGTAGAACATCTGTACATGTCTATTCCTCCCTTTGATGGAGTTTTATATAAGTAAAATCTTTTAAAATGTGTTTTAAATTTCTGTGATACCTATAAATGTTGGTTGGATGGAGGTTGGAAATTAATATTACAAATGAAATAGTTGAAAAACAAAGTTATGACCTGGCTCAATTGAAAATATAAATTAGCATGCTCGGCATTAGAACTTAGCCAAAATGAAGGGCTAAAACAGTCTAAGAGCTCTTTGCAGGACTAGTAGTAATTTGCATTAGAAAATATTTAAGTGTATGTTTTTGTCTTTCATAAAATACGGAACCAGAAAAATAAGTTTTTACCTTACAATGAAGTGAAGCGTCCCACATTATAGCTTTTGATCTTCCAAGCAATTTAAGGCTTTGAGATCCCAAGCAATTATTTTTCCATATAATTAAGGGTTGCTCTTACTTTATACACCAAAACAGGCATACCACAAAGGCAAACTAGTATCTTTTCACTTAGAACAAAATCTTTAGTGTAAATAGGGGTAAATCTAAACACTGGAGCACAGTTTACCACCTCCTCTGCTGAACACACACGCAACAAAAAGATTGCCTCATATTTAAAATCTCACAGTGTAAAGAGGTTGAACACAAATGTGTTTGGGTGTGGAAGTGGCCAAAGAGGCTTAACTTTGGTTTCACTCAGGCCTTGGACTGAGTATGCTTAGAATAACTTGGCTTCACCACACCTACTTCACTGTGAGTGTCAGTTTGTAAGGTCTCTTTGTAATGGAAGCTCAGAGTTTGAGATGGCTATGGTTTTATTGCAGGTGTCAAAGCCAACTGACTGGCTCGTGGTGGCTTCCTGGAGGGATGAGATAAAGTTTGTGGGGCAAGTTTGGACTCAACAGGAGAGGCTTAACACCCATGGATGGTACCAGCACGATAGAAACCAGCAGAGACCAGAGCCCCAAGCCCACAGAAGCCTGAGTTCAATTTGCTGTACAGACTCACTATTTAATTGATGACAACCATCACTTCACCAACTGGAGAGCGCATAGGTTTTGTTAACCAGAACTCCAAATCTGTACTCTAGACAGAATCAAGAGGGATCACGAGAACCCAGTCCTGAGTCCCTGAGGCTTTTGACTCTTCTCAAGCTCCAAAGAAATAACACTTCTTGCTCTAAGAAAGCAGCAGATTTTAGGCATTGTTCACAATGATTATAATGATGATGATAAAAATAACAATAATAAGAGCAGCAACATGGCAACTGCAGGACATGCACACCATCATTATGAACTGCCAGTCGCTGCTAAGCGCTTTACAAGTATTACTTCATTTGATCTTTGCAAAACCCTACATTACAGGAAGTGTTGTAATGTCCACATTACAGATGAGAAAACAAAACCCCAGGATCCCGCAGCTAGAAATCAGAATGTCCAGGAATCCAGTGTAGGGATGCTGACTGTAGAGCCCACATTCCTGGTCATGAAGCTCCGCTGACTCTCCCAAGTGCCAGAAAGGAGAAGGAGAACAGGTACTTTAACCAAGATACTGCTGCTGAGCTCTGGGCTGCAGAACGAGGTGAGGTGACAGCAGACCTGAAACGGGACTAACAGAGGATGGAAAAGTACCATGGCTTTAGCAGGAAATATGTGTGTGTATACATGTACTTACATTGTTCATAGCATCAAAAATTATATCCCATAGCCCACATTCCTCAACTCACAATGCCGGAGAATGACAAAGAATTGCTTCAAACTCTAGAGTCTTTTGATGACAGTGCAGACATAGCTTACCATTTTTCTTCTTCTTTCTTTCTTTTTGGTTTTTTTGATTCAGAGTCTCACTAAGTTGCCCCAAGCAAGAGTGCCATGGTGTCATAGCTCACAGCAATCTCAAACTCCTAGGCTCAGCCTCTTCGGAGTAGCTGGGACTACAGGTGCCCGCCACCATGCCTGGCTAGTTTTTCTACTTTTAGTAGAGATGGAGTCTGGCTCTTGCTCAGGGGTGTCTCAAACTCCTGAGCTCAAGCAATCCACCAGCCTTGACCTCCCAGAGTGTTAGGATTACAGACCTGTGCCAGCACACTCAGCCTTTATTTCTTTCTTTTATTTATTATTATTATTTTTTTTCTTTTAGGGAGACAGAGTCTCACTTTATCGCCCTCAGTAGAGTGCCGTGGCATCACACAGCTCATAGCAACCTCTAACTCCTGGGCTCAGGCGATTCTCCTGCCTCAGCCTCCCTAGTGGCTGGGACTACAGGCACCCGCCACAACGCCCAGCTATTTTTCTGTTTTGCACTTCAGCAGAGGTCGGGCTTGAACCCGCCACATTCAGTACATGGGGCTGGCACCCTACTTGATGAGCCACAGGTGCCGCCCTATTTCTTTCTTTTAAATAGATTATTTTTATAGAAGTTTTAGGTTCACAGCAAAATTGAATATAATGTTCAAAGAGTTCACATACACTCCCAGCCTCTCCACTATCAACATGCCCCACCACAGTAGTAAATTTGTTACAGCTAATGAACCTACATTAAAATTATCATTACCTCCCCCAAATCCGTAGTTATATTAGGGTTTCACTCTTGTTATTTTCTATTCTAGCAGTATAGACAAATGGATAGTAACATGTATCCTCCATAATAGTATCGTAGAGAAGAATTTTGCTGCCTTGAAAACCCCCTATTCTCTTGTTTATTCACCTCTCTTTCTCTCTCCATTAATCTCTCATAGTCACTGTCTTTTTACTGTTCCCATAGTTTTACCTTTTGCAGAATGTCATGTAGTTGGAATCACACTATATGGAACATTTTCCGATTGGTTGTTTCCACGTTGTAACCTGCATTTAAGTTTCCTCCATGTTTTTTCATGACTTGATAGCTCATTTCTTTTTAGTGGTAAATAACATTCCGTTGTCTGGATACACCACAGTGTATTTATTTCTCTATTTTTCCACACTATCTTTATTCACTCACCCAAGTGATGAAGGACATCTCGGTTGCTTCTAAGTTTTGGGAATTACGAATAAAGGTGTTAAAAACATCCAGGTGCAGTTTTCTTTTCACAAATTTATTTATGTATAATATTTTGAACCATGAATATATTTCTGTTGGTCAGACTAAAAAGGAACACAAGGAAAAGTCTTTCTCTTCCTCCAAACCTGTCTCTCCAACAATAAAAAAAAGCAGCTAATTGTTTCTTCTGGGTCTTTTTGGAGACATTTATGCATATCAATAGGGTAAACAAATATAAGCATGGAGATTTCCTCCACTTTTTACACAAAATTTTGCATGCTACAAAAGCACTTCTCCTTTCATGTTATATTCTGGAGATATTTATATATTGCTTTTTCACGCTTCTAGGTATGCCATGCTGTGGATCATCCATAATCATTCATCAATCCACCGTTGATCGGCATTTCTATCATTTCTAAACTTATGCTAACAAACAATAGTGTGGTGAATGAGAGTGTACATAAATCATTTGGCATGTGTGTGTTATACATTTCAACTTTGGTTAACAAATATTGCCAAACTGGCCTCTGCAATGCATTTACCAATTTCCCCTCTTACCCTCATTTATCCTCTTTCAATCATTTGTACACTTACCAAACCCTGAGTACCTACTACGCCCCTAATATTGTTTCAGTCCTATGGCACAGGAACATTAATGAGCGCTCATGATTGCTCACCAGGAATTCATAACTTTTGGCGGTGGGGGGGGCAGACTTTTAATTCAACAACTATAATATACCATGATAAAGTAGTACAGAGCACTTTTCAAGGCCAGACATTGAATAGTGGAGAGAATGAAGAATTCCTCCCAGACCCAGAAGGTGATTTTGATGTGAGTTTCAAAGTTTGAGAAGACAATTATTAGGTGGTCAAGAGGAAGAATCATCCCTCCACACTGGCATCCTAGGTATTTTTAACTTCTTCCATATTTCTGCTTAATAGTGAATATTTTGCTAGTTTCCTCCCTCCAGGGTATTATCTGGTCACATCTCACTGTTCTCATGGTATTCTGTGGACACTTGTAAGCTGCGAGGCACCTGTGGTACAGTCCCCTCCCAGCTGCAGGTTGAAGCAAATAATTCCATGGGGAGAGGAAAGAAGAATTGCTTTTTTCTCCTCCACTAAAACCCTAGAAGGGTGAATCAATTTTTCCCAATTAAAATCTTTTAAACTCAAATTGCTATTTTATAATTTCATGATTTTCATTCCTGATTTTCCTCAATTTGCAGTTAATTCTTATGGCCAGACACCTTGTCTCATGCCTGTAATCCTAGCACTCTGGGAGGCCATGGCAGGTGATTGCCTGAGCTCAGGAGTTCAAGACCACCCTAAACAGTAGCAAGACCCCATCTCTACTTTAGAAAAGAAAAAGAAAAATAGAAAAACTGGCCGGGCACACGGATACATGCCTGTGGTCCCAGCTACTTGGGAGGCTGAGGCAAGAAGATTGCTCAAGCCTAAAAATTTGAAGTTGCTGTGAGCTAAGACACCACAGACATCTACCCCAGCTCCATCAGCAGTGACCAAGGCCACAGCACTTCATCATTCAAAGTCTGGATCACCTACGCTTTGGAACCACTCAGAAGTGGGCTACAGGAAGTGTTCACATAGCTACAAATATCTCCCCAGGAAAGACAGCCCATCCCTAATGCTATTTCTCCAAAATACAGATGCAATCATATCACTCCCCAGCTTCCAATCCATCATAAGTTCCCCACGTGCCATAAAATTCAAACACCTTACATTCATATGCAACTCTGTAGTCCCTAATAATACTCTAATCCCCGCCTAACCACTAAGTCACTTGAACAAAAACTTTGTAAAAAAAATAGTTGGCTTCAATAAATTGGGTGTGTGTGTGTGTGTGTGTGTGTGTGTGTGTGAGAGAGAGAGAGAGAGAGAGAGGCCTCCTGAGGTCATCAAAATACTATGAGGTAATTTGCTTTTCTTGTTTCATGCATGCATCTTATTCTATTTTTAAATTTTCGATACTTTCAAACATTTTTGCATATTATTTTCCATTTCTCTACTTAATATATTGTTCTTTCAGGAAGAAGAAAAATGACATGTTTATGC
This sequence comes from Arctocebus calabarensis, assembly GCA_963573935.1. Taxonomy (NCBI): domain Eukaryota; kingdom Metazoa; phylum Chordata; class Mammalia; order Primates; family Lorisidae; genus Arctocebus; species Arctocebus calabarensis. The sequence continues at coordinate 11,521 of CAUYON010166808.1, forward strand.
ATTCAGATGTCTTCTATGAAAATGAATCTTGACTTTTGCCAATTTTACCACTAAAACCTGATGAGGGAATTTTAATATAATAAACCAATCAAATTGCCAAGGAAGGACCAGAAGAAATATTAAGGCATGATTTATACATAGCAGGCTCAATATCGACCTGTAATTCCAAAGTCATTATCTGTTTAAAATATAACAATTACGCAAAAAAGCACATCCCATGAAATATTTCCTACCAATCAGGGGTAATTTCCAAGAAGCCATCAATATCCTTGCTCACAAATCCAACATTTGTGGATAAAATATGATGCCCTTGCTTTTGAGCACAGATAGACAGAAATTACTATGAAAGCATTGTGCAGAATAAAAGTGTTGTGATAGCTCATATTAGCATCTCTGATATGTCCACAACCGTTTTCTTGAAAGGTCAGATAGTAAATAATTTATGTTAGAGTTTCTGGGCCACACACACAAACTCCACTCTGTTGTGTCACAGCAGAAAGCAGCTCTAGACGAGATGAGAAAGGAGTGGGCGTGCACAGAAAGGTCTGGAGCAGCCGCAGCCTCCAGCACTGCACCAACCCCTAGTCTACGCCAATCAACCCCATTGGGAAAAAGTTCCTCTCCCTTTTACCGTCTCCCTGTGGAGGGGAAATGCTGAATGACAAAAAAGCATCATAAGCCTTTAGTCAAAACCTCATTTTCCAGACAAGAATACTGAGGTTCTGAGTGGTTCGAGTGACTTGATAAAGATCCAATAATGTTAGTGGGGACGTGAGATCAGAGTTCATGCACAATTATGGAACATTTCTTGACCTCTTACTATGTCAGGTAAGCATCTAAGCACTTGTGCTTTCTCTCATTTCATCCTTCCAACAACTTTCTAAAGTACTGTTATCATTTTCATTTCGCAGATGAACAAACAAATTCAGAGAGGTTAAGCAACATGGGCAGAGTTTCACAGCAGGCAAATGGCACAGGCAAGAGCCAGGGCTTTAACCTTCTGCTGCTTCCCTGCAACATTACCACTATTCCCTTTCCGCTGCGTGCTCTTCTATGATCCTTCTGAGTAAAAGCCTTTTCAATGTACCAGGTGCATTCTTTGTTCTTGGAATCCAACACTAGAGTTCCTACCATTGCCTCTGACCTGTGCTGTGACAGACAGGACATCTCCCCCCTTGGAAGCACTCACAAAGCCTGACTTGTTTATCCAGTCTAACTATAATTCTGCAGCACAGAAACAGGGAGTGGACCTCAATATTACACACCCATGGCCAACCCCATGTAGAAAGCCTGGGAAATGTAATTGTTGGATCTTTGCTTACACAATACTACCAATATGAAAAAAACCACAACCACAGCGTGTAAGGGAAGTCAGTTGACTTCATGCTCCCTCCTACCCCGTCAGACCCCTGGAGCAGCTCTGTGTCCCATCCTGTGCCCACAGCCACTAAGGGTCCAGGGCAGGACCCCAGAAAAATGACTGCAATTTCCTTTCATTCACAGCCAAAACAGGTCATTCTTTCAGAAAGTTGCGCCTACCCAGCACCCCAACATTGCTCTACGTGAGCCTTCTCACACTTCATGTACTTTGTTTTTGCATAAGTCTTGTCAAACAAGTAGGTGTAGAAATGTAGGAAGGGATAAAGACATATTCCGTGCACACTTTTCTAAATGAATGCATTTCCTTGTGAAGGTTTGAAGTGTCCCAGCTAAAGCCTCCCCCAGAGATAGAAAAACCTATCTGAGGCTAAACAGCAAATTGTGAATTGAAACAAAATGTTTTTTTAATTTGATGTGTTCACATCACAGAATCAAAGTTGTTCTTCATGTAACCTACACCCAAATGTAAACCACTGACACTTGTCCTCTTACTTAGTAAAGGCTGTGCAGTCTATGCACTTTTATTTTTATCTCAAACTCTAGAAAAGAGCCTATATAAACTGCATCATCCTAACATTACTAATACCTTCAAGTGCATATTCCCTCTCTGACTTTCCTTTCCCAGCCAAGGGCTATTTTGCATTTGGTAAAACAGATAGGTTCCGATTGAAAAAATTAAACGAGAGAGAAAAACCTCATTTTCTAGACAAGAAGTTTTGTCTTATAGCAAAAGTATTTCCCAGTGGGTATCTAATGAAACCAGACCATAAGGTCCACTGTCCTTCACTCTTCTTTTCAAATCTTTATTTCTCCCAATAGTGAACAAAAAAATATGGAGTTGAATTGGGTGAAGTAGAGTCTCCAAAAAGTAATAAAAGAGTCAGTAGTGAAGCCATTCACAGGATGAAAACAGCAGCTCCTATGCCCCTTCTCTTCTCCTCACTCAGCAAGCCCACAGCAGAGAGAAACTGGGCTCTAACCCAGGGGGCTACAAAGACCACAAGGAAAAAAGCGTCAGTGCCCTTCACAGATTTCACAGAGACAAACCAAGACAGGTTAAAAGCTATGTCAGTATAATCATTTTCTACGAGTAAACAAACTTATTGAAAAGCTACAACAAAAAGTTACCATCTGGAGAACCTCAGTGGAGCACTTCTGACACCTCCGGGCAAATTCCTAACCACAGTAAACAAGCTCTAATGTTCTATCTGATGTTCTTACTGCCCTTTGCTTTGCTGGGCAGCTTCCTGGGTCTCCCCAAAAAGGTATGCAGCCTGCCCCGTAGGCTGACCCACCCTTCACAACCAAACTTGACAGGGCTGAGCAAATACAATCTCAAAGGCAAAGACATTCTTTAGGGATTGTGCAAAGGAATTTGGCAGCTGTGTCTTCCTCCTGAGGTGTGGCATAAAGAACAAGTTCCTCAGCCAGGGGCATGTGATAATCTGCAGCCTCTGGAGGAAAAATCACTGTTAAACTGCACTTATCCAGAAATCCACATTCATAAAAATGCCCGTCAGCCTTCCTCTGCTACTAATACCTTTGAGATATTTGTTACTTGTGCAGAACCAAGCAAAAGATGAAACCTATACAGGATATTTTACACAAATATCTTTTCTACTCCTCTCTTTTCTTCCTCCCTTCCCTCCAAGGTGTCCCTTGAGAACCCTGTAAGGACAGCTCATGTATCTCAAACACCAGAAGGGTGATGGGCCTTGGACACAGAACAGAACTTCTGCAGAGGTCCTTTACAATCCTACAGAGCACTGTGTGAGCAGAGACATACAGTGTCCTTTTAGCCACAATCTTGTTTCCATAAGCCTTGTCAGCAATGGGAAAAGTCAAAGGCTTGAGAGTAATTCGGCTCCAGCCCCTACCCTTTTATCCCTAGGACTCTTAGTAGACCCACCCTGAGGTCACTGCCTTTCTATTTTTTATTTTTGATGTTAACTTTGAGCAGACTCTGCCACTGGGTGATAAAGGTGCTATTCTCTGCTGGCCAATCTGTGGCAGGGGACAAGTCTCCTACTGAATCAGGAGACTACACAGGTGAGGTGCTCTGTCACCTGGGGTCAAGAGCTGAGTCTTTCTTGATTCTATGTGGAAGTCAGTTGTCACAGCCCCGTGAGTCATCTGTGAACTGCACATGACCCGCACGGATGCCAGAATTGAGTGGGTGGAGCATCGAAGAATTTGGGGAGGTTGTTTTTATTTTGTTTTTTAAATAAGAAATGCTCTGTAACTTGTCATGAGTAGGGGTAAATGAAATAGTGGCCAGAAAGATGAACTGAAAAACAAAAAGCATGCTGGAGAAAGAAGCCATATAAAATGTCTATAGGATATTATCACCTCTTTGGACTGGATTACAGTTGATTTAGGAATGTAACAGAGGAAAAAGCCTGGAAAAAGAGCAAACATGTTTTATTAGCTGTCTCTTTAACCATCCTCCCACTTTCTGGGTAAATTAAAATCTGTATCCTTGCCTGAGGTCAGTAATTAGAGGGGCAGGGGGGTGTTGTTGGTTTTCTGTACTGCCAGAGATGGCTGGATGGAATTATCTGAGCAGATGTCTTGAGATAGTCTTCTAGAGGAGGTTGGTCAGGAGTATCAACTATAGTTAAAAAGCAATAGCCCAAGGCTGAAACTTCTTCCTTTAAAAGCTCTGTATTTCTGCTTATAGTTAGGATGCTGGCACTTTCAGAAAAGAGTCTGCCATCCTCCTCATTTGTGGGCAAATTAATAAACTTATCTTTCCTTATCCTCAGAATACTTGTCCTTGTTCTTTGTTTGGCCATGGGAACAAGTATTGAGCTTTTGGTAATAGGGACATAAACTTGTACTGTCTGTAACCATTCCTGTTTGTGTACTGAAGCAAAAACTATTAGTAAATAGTGATTTTATAGCCTTTACTGCATATCAGACCATACTGGAGGATTTGAGCATTGACCCCTCAACTTTACCCTCTACTGTCGGTTTCCCAAATTGACTCTCAGGAGGAAAGTCATCATCATAGCCAAAGATCAGCCACACACCATAAGATCTATATACGATGGAAGAAGAGGAAGTCGAGGTGTCCTAAAAATCTACTGGATGGTAAGGAAGGAGGTGATCAGAAAACAAGAGGGCAGGAAGAAGGATTATGAACTAGGGACAGTAATTGAGAGATGAGAGTGGGAGCTGCCCCGGGGTTGCTGAGTGCTAGAGTACTACCTGAAACGTTGTGATTGCACATACCTATCCACATAAAAATATTTTCAGCAAATACCATCTATAGATATGTTTACTTATTTTTTTCTTTCATGTTTACTTATTTTTAAATTAAATATTTGTACTTTTGTGTACCTTGTGTTGTACAGATTATCTGTGGGCAACCCAGCACTGTCTGCCTTCCAAGATCTTTGATTGGAAAGGGCTAAAAAAAATTAGGAACTACATTTCTCAGAATGCCTGCCAGCTGGGTTTTGGGTTATATTCTGCCTGTGAGAGATATTCACACAAGCTTTAGAAGGTGAGATAGAAGTAGAAACCATAATATTGTTCCTGAGCCACAGGCAGGCAGATTGTGTGCTTTGGCAGATGGCAGATATAAGGTGTTCCTGGAATCGTCCCAGAATCTTCCTGTGAATTATTTCATTTTAGTGGTGAAAAGGCAGCTGAATTATGATTAGCCATTTTCGGTAGATCCTGAAATTCCCCGTTTCATAAAAGCCATCAGTAGCCTTGCTTAACTGTCATTCCCCAGCCTTTTGGTTTCCTGGGCAGAAATCTGACCTTACCCTATAAAGCATAATATACAAATAGAAATTTTGAAGGACAATGTCAATATTATTTTAGTTCTTTTATTTTATAAATAACCCAAATTTCTTTTCTCAATAAAACTATGAATTGTGGGCCAAATAAATATCTTTTTTCCCCTGTAAATTACCCAGCCTTTGCTATTTTGTTATAGCAACATGAAATGAACTAAGACAGTACTACTTAATATTTACTTGTAGGCTGAGTAATGGTCCTCCCGAGATGTCCACATCCTAATCCCTAGAACCCGTGAATAGGTTACCTTCCATGGGAAAGAGGATTTTGCGGAGAGGATTAAGTGAAGTATCTTGAGATGAGGAGATTATCCAGTGGGCCCAAGGTCATACAATAATTATTATAATTATTATAAGACAGGTGATATGATGATGGAAACAGGGGTCATCAGAGAGTGACAGACTGAACATCAGTAAAAGGTGTGGGCTCTGTCCAGTCAACACGTGGCACACCCATGAGACACACAACTGTGCAACCCACATACTGAGCAAGTGCACCAGTGTCAGCTCATGAGAAAATATTGGCAAAATTCAATTTTGTCATCATTTCTCAAGATTTAAAATACATTTAAAAATGTAGTATTTTGTATACTGTAACATAATGCTATTTATAATAATTATGTATTTTGCAATCCCTAATACTAATTATATGTAAGTATAAATAAAAGACATTTATGTTTTATAATAATGCACTATTTTAATATTTTTCCTGGAACCCAGTGTATTGTCTCATGTGACTCACAACTACAAAATGCAGCCTACATTGAGTGTTAGCAGCATGCTTTTTGAAAATGCCAGAGATGCTACAGGAAACCCAGGTGGCATATTTCCACTTGTTTAAGTGTGTACATTCACGATCACATGGAAAGAAGCCCCTGGATGCTCCCCTCTCTGGGTCCTAGGAAATTTACATTCCTGATAATGCAATTGACAAACCTGCTTAAGCTACCAGGCTCTGCTCTCCAGCATCTGCCTCTGTCATTCCCATAAGTCCCAGAACTGCTCCCCTATTGCTATGCACCTGATCCATTAGCCCCCTGCTACACCTGTACCATCTCGGCTGGCTGGGACCCCCAAAGATTCCTGGAGGCTGTCACTCTTATGCTTCTTTCTACACTCAGGAAGTCTTTCCCTTCAAAATGACATTCAGCTCTATTGGCAAACTTTCGATTCTTCTTTCCACATCTTAACTTTATCTTTGGTCACTTACTATTTCTTTCATATTTTGTTTTGGCCCCTCTAAGTTACAAAACCTTGAGAGTATGGACCAAAAATGTAATTTGGGGAATTCTACCAGGGCCTACGATCCCTCCCTGAGTTCAAAAGAGATGTTTAATGAAGGAATATAAGAACTAAACCATAAAGAAAGACCTAAAGTGATTTTAGAACAATTGCCTCTATGGCTTAATCAGAAAAGTCCTAGAGTCACACAGCACCCAGTCATAGCAGCTACAGACCTGAAATACCTTTATGAATTAATCCTCTCCATAGAGGCAGAAAGAGTGTATTGCCGTTGGTGGTATTTTGATTTTAGAGTCACAGGTAGCAATAGGATTGTCATACTGAAAGACCTCATTAGTGCCTTCATTTTACAAATAGGCAAACTGAGGCTTGGAGAGGTTAAGAGACTCCAAGCCTCTGTCCTCACATGTACATGTTCTTTTTACAACTATATATAGGTTAAATGCAACTCATGCTAATACAGCACGGATGTAAAATCCATGTGCAATTTAAAATAGCTTAACATACTAAATTAGTAATATAGTAAATAACACAGGAAGTTTATGTCCACCCTTTATTGTAAGAAAGAAATATTCTGTTAATAGAATCTTTTCAATAAATAAAACAGGGACTAAATACATATTTTCATTTTATATTATATACGTCAATGTGAGGAAAGAAGAGAAGAAAGGGTAAAGAAAATAATTCATTGGCGGCACCTGTAGCCCAAAGGAGTAGGGCGCCAGCCCCATATACCGGAAGTGGCAGGTTCAACCTGGTCCCAGCCAAAAACTGCAAAAAAAGAAAAAGAACATCATTGAAAGAGGGAACATCAAGAAGAAAAACAGAGAAAATAATGTTGATACCTTAATATCAAAAACCTTACCAAAAAAAAAAAGTAAAGTGTACATGTACAGAAAGAAAAGGACAGGTAGAAAAGAAAAGACACATTTAGACACAAAAAGAGGTGGGTTCATGACATATAAATCTAACGCATCAAAATACATATTAATATTTATTCCATAGCTTAAAATTATCATTAATTTCAATCTTATTGAGGCTACATGCCATAACTAGATCAAATTAAAGTGTTATTTAAGTTTTTTAAGTTTTTATCTGTTAATATTAAAGATAAATTACAATAATGCAAAGCTATATCTCAGATCATTATTTATAGAATTGATATGGGAATATTTTTCATGACCCTTTGAATGACTGATTATATAAAAGGAATGGCATTTTGTGACAATTCAGAGGATAAAGTAGGAAACTATGTCTAAATAAAGCTTTAAAGATTAAAATATAGTTAGAAAAGGGAGAAATTTTTCCCCATAAGTTTTTTGCTAGAGAAAAAATATATATTATAAATGGTTTTTAGTGTTTTATAAATTTAACATTTTTTTTTGTTTGTTTGAGACAGAGCCTCTAGCTGTCACCCTGGGTAGAGTGCCATGGCATCATAGCTCACAGCAACCTCCAATTCCTGGGCTCAAGCGAGTCTCCTGCCTCCACCTCCCAAGTAGCTGGGACCACAGGTGCCCACCACAAAGCCCAGCCATATTTTGGTTGTAGCCGTCATTGTTGTTCAGCAGGCCAGGGCTAGATTCGAACCTGCCAGTTCAAGTGTATGTGGCTGGCGCCTTAGCCTGTTGAGCCACAGGCATCGAGCCATAAATTTAACTTCTTTTTCCCCTAAATAGTTTGTAAGAGTTTGTCATATGAAAGATGCATGCAAAGTCTGGCTTATGCTATTGCTTTATGTACAATTTACAAACATCTTATATAAACACACAATTAGCTTCTTACGTAATAAGAACAATCTAAAGAATAATTTAAAATTATTATGAACTACTTTCTTTTTTTTTTTTTTTGTGGTATTTGGTTGGGGCTGGGTTTGAACCTGCCACCTCCAGCATATGGGGCCTGCACCCTACTCCTTTGAGCCACAGGTGCTGCCATGAACTACTTTCTTATATGTATATATATATATATATATAGAATGTCCATGTGGCATTCTGTATATAAATATAAGAGGGTTTTCAAGAATAGATCTGACATTTGTCCTGATTTCATCATCATTCTATCTAGTAGATATTGAAGAACAAACTCTCTTGCAATGATATCCAATGACAAAATGATGATGCCACATAAAGCTGGCACCCTAAAAGCTTGCACTTTTAAACCAAGTAAAAAGCACATACACATGTACACATGTACATGCTTCTAGGAAACTACAAAAAAAATTTCTTCACTGATAAACAGAAAAGAGGTGGTTCCTGAGATACCTGCATTTGCTGCCTAAATTCATATAACTAGTGCCATCCAAGAAACTTCGAACTAGGATGCTATTTTGCAATGTAGAAGAAGCAAATATATGTCCTCTCAAGAAAAAAATGTATCACTATTAGGCTTCAACGTGTTGCTATACATTTAGGAGAGTATAGGAACCCAAAGATGTAAACCCAACACTTTCGGAGAAAGTGCCTTGCCTGTAGGGGAGAGACACCAATACAGAAGAGAGGATTGTTTGAGCAGCATGGTGGCTTGAGGAAGTTGCAGAAATAATTGAAAAGAGCAAGTAAAGTTTTAGCAAGAAAAAGAAAGTTTGTTAATGACTTGCGCAGCAAGCCGGGCCCCATCCACATGACTGCAGGCTCCATGAAAAGTGCATTTTTGAGTTTTATACATAATTTTGAGGAGTATCAGCAGCTTCTTGGAAGCCTTCCAAGGTTTAATTAACTCTACTCTCAAAACAAACCACTTGCAAGTTCTCAAAAACAACCTCCCCGCAAGACCTTGATAACAACCCAGCTGCAGTGTCTTCATTAACCTCATTCTCATAATAATCCAGGTCAGCCTGACTCAAAATAATCCAAAATGCCCTAACCATGTTTGTCATCCACACTGCTCATATCTAGCTAACTGCCTAACATGACTAAAACTGATCCTGGATTTTGTATTCAGTAAGGCAGGGTGACTCTTATATATGTCCAAACTTGAATTGGAAGACTAAAGGACTGTGGCTTTATGATAAGGGAGAACCAAAAATAAAACAGTACTGGAAACCCAGCTGCACAACATCTGTGTGGTCCAGATAACCTCAGGAATGTATTATTACTAAGATGGTCCCAGATTGAGAGCAACCAACAGACCTAACAAAAATAAACACACAAAAATTCTCTCTAATATTCTATTGCCTTACCCCTTAATCATACCTACAATTAAATTTTTAGTTAAAATGTCCAGCAGTGTCAAAAAATAACCAGGCACCTAGGAAATATGTCACCAGGCACAAGAACAGCAGAAACGAACAGGTAACCAAAATAAACACACATAGATTTAAGACTGCAATTATTGATCCTAAAACAAGTGTTAATATGTTCAAAGAAGTAAAAGCCAAGTTAGAAAACTTAAGCAGGGAACTGAAAATTATAAAAAGTAACATAAGAGATTATGAAAAAACGGTATCTGAAGAGTGAGAGAATTCTAAATTTGAATCTGTTCTTTCAGATTGGTATAGAGGTGTACTTTTCAAGTTAGGAGACTAGAAACATATTGAATAGTTCATCATCTTGATTCATAACTTTTAAGCATTTAGACATGGTATGTAGGCTACCAGTTGTATTCATGCCTCAGGCTTGGGAGTAAACCTGTAAGAGAATATAATAAAAACTTCATGCCAATAAATTGAAAATTTAAACAAAATGAAAATTTTTCTAAAATAATATAGCTCACCCAAATGGATCAACCAAAAAAACAGAGTAGCTAAACAGTTCCATTACTGTTATTAAAAACAAAAATTAAATCAGTGATCATAAATCTTTTAACAAAGAAAAGTTTAGGCCTATGACATCACAGGTAAATTGTGTTATTCCAGGAATAGAAGACTTATTTAACGTTACAAAATCAATGAACATGTCTTACCACAGTAGCCTATTAAATGATGGAAAAAAAATTGTTATGATTAGCTCAATGAATGCAGAAAAAGCATTGGAAAAACTTCAGCATCCATTCACAACAAAATCTCTGAACAAAGTAGAAGTGGAAAGAACATTCATTAACCTGATTAAGAGTATCTATACAATCCTATGTCAATCATCATGCTTAAAGTCACCTTTCACATTAAGATTAAGAATAAGACAAGGTAATAACTACTGCTGTTAGTTCAGTCAACACTTTACTAGAAAATCTGGCCAGTGTAGTCAGGCCAAAAAGAAAGAAAGCATCAGGATTACAAAGGAAGAAATAAAGCTATCATTTCTCACAGATGATATGAATATGTATACAGAAAACCCAAAAGATACAGATAAATGTTCAGAATTTAAAAGATAGTTAAACTGATTTATAGATACACATGTATATAAAATAAATGTACAAAAAACTTCACTACTGCAGATAAACAACAACAGAAAATAAAACAAAAATAGTACTTATAACAAAATCAAAACTATACACATCAAGAAATAAATCTAACAAAAGATGTGTCAGAACTCTGTGGAGAAAATTATTTAAATTAGTTGGAATAAAGTAAAGAAATACTAAACATATGGCAATTTATAAAATGTCTTATGGATCGGAAAATTTAATATTATAATAATAATGTGTCTGAGGTTGTGAGTTGCCCATCACGACCATTCTCCCTTTCTTTCATGGTAATAGAGGGTAGTGGGGCAGACGGTTACCCAGCTAGAACTGTACTTTCCATCCTTGTCGTTAGGTGTGCCCATATTAATTAACTTTTCTCCTACAGAAGATAAATCAAGGCAATTCTAGGCCTGACCTTATCAGGCCCCTTCCCCTTCCCACTGGCTGGAGCCAGCAGATTGCGACAACCCAACTTAGACTTCACTGAGAGTTTGGGGGGTTTGCCAGCTTTCTCTTTTATCTGTGTGATCTAAATGGTAATCATATATGTATACGAAATTTGACTGAGCTGTACAACTAGAAATTGAGCATTTTTGTGTGTTTGTATCTTACTTTTAGAGCAATTAAAAAAAAAATTCACCTGGCTGCAGAAGAGGGTAAGCCTGAGTTTGGCAAGAACTCTTAGAAGGTTGGTGCAGCCTGCTAGGTGAGAGATGATATTAGCCTGAACTAGGGTGGTAGCTAAGGAGATAAAGAATGGGAAATAATTTGAAAAACATTAAAGGAGACAGAATCCACAGGATCTGGTGATGTGGATAGTGACCAATTTGGATGTGAGAGGAGCGAAAGGGGGAGAGAGAGAGAGAGAGAGAGAAGAAAGATTTCCGGTGGTGACTAATTTGGATGTGAGAGGTGAGAGAGAGAGTGGAGAAAGATTTCCAGTGTTCCAGGTCTACTTAACATGAATGGATGGGTCTATCTTGAGGAAGGAATCACCAGTTGCTTTTCACCCTTATTTAGAAAATAAGCCTGCGAGTCTCTAAGTCAGAAGTTCCAAGAGTCAATCCTCCTCCATCTTTCTAGATTAAATGAAAATGCGGCAGAGCCTGAAACACACCAGAGCCTTCTATAGCTGCAGTCCCAACCCCTGGGTTTCACACTGGTGTAGGTCTGTGGCCTGTGAGGAATGCAGCCAAACCACAGTAGGTGAGCAACAAGCAAGGGAGTGAAGCCTCGTCTGTCCTTCCAGCCACTGCCCATCACGGGCACCCAGCTGAGCTCTGCCTCCCGTCACATCAGCAGTGGCTGTGGAGTCTCATAGGAGCAGGAACCCTGCTGTACACTGCATGCGGGAGGTGTCTAGTTAGACTGTCCTTATGGGAATCTACTGCCTGATAATCTAAGGTGGAAATAAGGTGGTGATGCTAGCAAGGGACCATCTAGTTGCAGGAGAAAAAAGACTCAGGGCTCCCACTGATTCTGCATTACAGTGAGTTATATAACTATGTCATTATACCTGTATATTACAATGTGATAATAACAGGAATAAAGTGTACAATTAATGTAATGTGCTTGAATTGTCCCCAAACCATCCCCCTGCCCACTGTCTGTGGAAAAATTGTCTTCCGTGAAACTAGTCCTTGGTGCCAAAAAGTTTGGGGACGACTGTTCTACAGGATAACTTCTGAGTAGCTACTTGGCATCATTACAGGAAAAAAAAAGGGAAATGTTTAGAATTATTAAATTCTAAACTCTCTCATCAAATTCTCATCTGATCTTAGAATTATAAAATTAAATTTTCAATTAAGTACAGCAAATGGGTACATCAATCTTTTTTTTTCTTTTTGTTTCATCACCATTGCATATTACCGCCCACATCCTTGACTTTATGAATAACTAAATAATACTTCTTCACATTCATAAACCTTATAAACTGGCTGGCAGGAAGAAGTTACTTGCCATCCTCAGAAATGGTTATTAGGGAAATGGTGCACATCACAGGACTGCTCGAGAATGTAGAATCAACCTGAAAACCCCACTTCCCATCAGGGCCGTCCCCTCTAGGCTGCTATTCTTTCCTCCCATTGAAGCCAAGGGAAATTAACAGTAGAACCGTTGGGCAACTAAGCAACAAGGACACAGACCCAGAGGACAGCTGTGTGTACCAAGGATGTGCACAGAAGAGGGAGGCCAGACCCTAGTTAAGTAACTGGTGCAAGAATTTCGCTGAGAATCTTGCAGGCAGAGGATGTCCAGTTAATGTAGTTGATGGAGATCGCTGTACTGAAAATGCAGAGGCAGGGAATCCTTTGCCCTTACTAATAAGGCACCCTGTACTAAACACAAGCTTCCTGCCTGAGCCATATGAGTTTGCTCCCTGAGCAGTGTTTTCCACTGTGTCCGAAAGCTAAAAAACTAAAAAAACCTGTCTTCCTAGAGTTAATCCTGGGAGAAGAGCTGTTACTCCACAGATAGAAAACCAGGAGGCTTAAGGGAAAAACAGCAACTACCCTGCAAGCCTGACTTGGGACTTAATACTCACAATATTAAACAGGCTCTCTGTTTCTCCACTGGAGTTTTTGCAAGTTATTATTTTTCTTGAATTAGGATTTGTTTTTTCACAGCAGTGTTAGGTTTATGAAGAAATTACAGAGAGTTCACAAATACACCCTTGCACCAACCCTCAGCTTCCCCTATTATTAACATCTTGCTTTAGCGAGATGCATTTGTTACATTTGATGAGCCGATATCGACATATTAACTAAATTCACAGTTCACATGAGTGTTCACTCTGCATGTTGTACAGTTGTATGAGTGTTGATAGATGCAGATCACATATTCACCATATAGTATCACGGAGAATAGTCTCACTGACCTAAAAATCCCATGTCCCACCTACTGATCTACCTCCTCTTCCCCCTTAACATCTGCCAACCATGAAACCTTTTTACTGTCTCTATAGTTCTGTCAGTTCCAAAGTCTTATGATTGGAATCATGCAGTATGTAGTCTTTTCAGACTGGTTTCTTTCACTTGACCATATGCATTTAGGGTATAGCTTGCTATTTTTATTTAGTGAGTGGTGAAAGAATAGCATAAAGGCAGCATAATTTTAAAAGAATTGGAGCTTTATCAATAATTATTACATACATGCTTATACACACCAATTGTTTAGGATTTGCACTCCACATATGAATGTGTCAAATACAGGGAACAATAAATTTTGGAGTAAGGACCTACTCCCCTTCTCATGTTAAATTTATAGTCTTAGACCAATAGAACATGGAAGTTCTGCATGGGTGACTTTGAAACTTGTTCTCCAATTAAAATAGTGTTTATTTAAAGTCTGTATCTTTTTTTAATGGATGAATAGTATTCCATGGTATACCACAATTTGTTAATCCATTCATGGATTAATGGGCATTTGGGTTGCTTCCAAGACTTGCAATCATGAATTGAGCCACAATAAACATTCTGGTACAAATGTCTTTGTGGTAAAAAGATTTTTGTTCTTCTGGTAATGGGATTATAAGATCAAATGGAAGGTCAACTTTTAGTTTTGAGGATTCTCCATATTTCTTTCCAAAAAAATTGTATTAGTTTGCAATCCCAACAGCAGTGTAGAAAGAAGTGTTCCCTCTCTCCACATCCACGCCAGCATCTGGTGTTTTGGACTTTGTGATGTGGACTAATCTTGCTGGGGTTAGATGATATGTCAGAGTGGTTTTGATTTGCATTTATCTGATCATTAAAGACAATAAGCATTTTTTTCATGTGTCATTTTCAGAGAAGTTTCTGTTCAAGTCTCTTGCCCACTTGTAGAGGGGGATGTTTGCACTTTTCTTATTGTTTGAGTTCTCGGTAGATTATAGTTACCATGGCTTTGTCAGATTCATAACATATAAAAATCTTCTCCCATTCCAAAGGCTGTTTGCTTTGTTTGTGGTACCCTTAGCTATGCAAAAGCTTTTTAGTTTGATCAAATCCCAGTTCTTTCTTTTTGGTGTTGCTGCAGTTGCTGGAGGTGGGTCTTCTTTATAAAGTTTTTCCCCAGGCCAATTATCTTTAAGCATTACCCCATACTCTTTTCTAGAATTTTTATAGTTTTGTGCCTTAAATTTAAATCCTTTATCCAGTGAGAATCAATTTTTGTCAGTGGTAAGAGGTGTGGGTCTGGTTTTGGTTTTCTATATGTGAATAACTAGTTCTCTCAGCACCATTTGTTAAATAAGGATTCTTATCCCTAGTGCATGTATTTTTTAGGCTTATCAAAAATAAAATGAGAATATGTGGCTGGTCCATCTCTAGATTCTCTATTCTATTCTATACATCTCTATTTTTG
This sequence comes from Arctocebus calabarensis, assembly GCA_963573935.1. Lineage (NCBI taxonomy): Eukaryota > Metazoa > Chordata > Mammalia > Primates > Lorisidae > Arctocebus > Arctocebus calabarensis. The sequence goes on from CAUYON010166808.1 coordinate 26,637, forward strand.
CACCAGTTTCATGCTGTTTTGATCACTATAGATGTACATGATTTACTTGGATAGAGTTGAAACCCATTCTTCTTAGTAAAGTATCATAAGAACGGAAAAATAAATATCCAAGGTACTCAATACTAATATGAAACCAATATATAAATAATTATATGCTCATTTGAACAATAAAACACAATTATAGTCTAATATAGGGGCAGGGGAGGAGGAAGCAGGAAGGGGGGGCCAATTAGCATAAGCAGGGAGGGCATGTGGTGAGATCTCACCTAACGTCCACATGGCGAGAGTATATATCACGCCCTTGGGTGAAGGGCTCTTTTACACCTGAAAGTTTATCCTGGAAGTGAGAACAGTGTAATTGAAAAATTTGTACCCTCATATTAATCTGAAAAAAGATACAAAACAATAAAATAAAATAATGTTTATGGAGTATGAAAAAAGTGGGGAGGAAGAATAGAAACAAATTTTAAAGTCTTTTTTTTTTTATTGTTGGGGATTCATTGAGGGTATAAGAAACCATGTTACACTGATTGCATTTGTTGAGTAAAGTCCCTCTTACAGTCATGTTTTGGCCCCAAAGTCTTTTTAATAGGTTTACTTATTGTAGTGATGCAAATGCTCATCCTTTTCTTCCAAGTGTACTTTTTCTATGATACCTTCCATAGTACCTTCCTCTCAAACATAACTATATCTTTCACAACATCTGAAATTACATTTAGATGTTAGCAATAGCATGAAAGTTGCAAGGGGCTAAATAAGAAGAGAAGTGCATTGCTACTCTCAAATTGAGGGACAGACAGTTCAGGGTTCTGCTGGCTCATCAATGTAGGGCTTCTTCTATCTTTGTTCCCTTTATACCTAGCTTTTATGCTCATGGCCACATCATGTTCCAAGGTCGCTGCTATAGCTCCAGCCATCATATCCACATTCCAGCTAGCAAGATCCAATCATTTGTCCCCACGCTAAGGGGACTTTCCAAAATCCAGCTCAAAAACTTCCATTGGCATCTCATTAACCAGGGTCTTTAGCTGGTCATTTTACCACCTGGGATAACATTTGGGTTCTTCTATAAGAAATAGGGGAAAAATTAATATTAGGTTAGGCAATTATCAGTCTCTGAAAATCTCCTGTTGTGATACCATTATTTTATACATATTCCATTATCATGTCATATTTTATTTGTTTTCATGTCAATACAGAAAATTATAGCATAACATGTTTCAAAATGCTATACCTATGTTCATTTCTAGTCCCCCACTGCCAGCTTAGGTTAGTCACACAGTAATTGCTCATGTTAGGTGATGAAATTAAGTGAACTGATAGGCAGCCATTTGAGATATTCTGGATAAGTGTCATTAAAATTCTACATGAGTACCCTTCAATTATGGAAAGACCTTGAGGACTGACTTCTCAAAGTTTAATTTAGTTATAAAATCCAAGTTTAACTTTGGCACTGATAAAATTCAATGATGATTATAGATCATAGAATATAGAAGATACAACTGAAGGTTTTAATAGCAAAATAGAATCCTTTTCCCTTAGCCTCAATAACTCTTCGTTTCTTCAGAATGTTTTTCTTTCATTTCATTATAAAAACATTAAATATTAGGTATATTTCTGACCTCACTTAACCAGTCAATAAGGAAGTAGGTTTAGAAGCAATTAAATGGTGTGTTCAATAATGAGCAACATAATAGGAAACAGGAAGAGAAGGATGTCAAATTTCTGAGTGATGTTTCATCTTCTTACGCAAACAATGCATCAGAGAAACCAACAGATCTTCAGGAAAGAGCAAGGGTCAATCTTTTTACATGAAAACACTAACTGGAAAAGAATTTTCATGCACAGGAAGAAAAAGCCTTAAGACTGCCATAGCTAAGCATTTACTATGTGTCAATTTGCTAGACACTAGAAGAAAAATAGCATTAAAAAAAACAAACACTTAATTCCATAGTCTTTAGCCTCAGAGAGTTCTCCCAGCTAGAAAAAGGTAGATCATGTTGAGACCTCAGGAGTATGTTCCTCCAAAATCCACACCTTGACTGCTATATTTTTATACAAAGAATTAGCCTTTCACAAACATTTATATATTAACTTTGGGGTCTACAGCCAAGTGATACTTAAAAATTTTTAATTGTTTCCTTACTACTTACCATTTCCACTAAGAAGTGAATTTGGTGGTAATGGGTATTAGAACTGGAATACATTTTTTAATAAAACAAAATGTTCATTGATATTTTACTTGGTATAAAATTTGGAGGATCACTTCACTGAGTTCTGTATAAATGAGCTACCAGAATTTCAGAGCACTGCAATTACTCTGTGATTGTTTCAACATAGCAAGCAACACTCAGAATTGCAAAGCAATAATTTGGGTTTTATTTTTGTGCATGAAGGTGACAAATACTTTATTTTTTCCCTTTAATCATCCAGATAATGTCACACTCTGGGCAGCCTCAGCACAGCAACCAGGCATACAGGAGAAAATACTACCCAAAATAAAAGGTGGGGCTCCAGCTTGAGTATAAGAAACTCTATGTCAGAAAAGATAAACACACACCCTCCTTCAAAGATGATTGCCAAGTGTCTTTAAAACGATGCCAAAGAAAGTTTTCCATTCAGTTCTGCTTCATCTCAACCTTGACTATTTCCATTTTAAGTGCCCAGGATGTCACCTGCAGCACAGAAATTCTGTCCTGAGCTTTAAAAAGACCTTAGGGAACTGGTTGATTTAAATTGGAGCAATGCTGTTTGTGTCACCCAATTATTATCTAAAGGAATCTGAGGTGTCTGACCATACATTTGAGACCACAGAAAATTGGAGTGGGCCTAGCTCACAGTGTATTCATTTGTGCCCCATGGGCCCGTGTGACCTCTGCTGCTTTGAGAAGAAGACAGAAGCATCTCTAACTGGTCATCACACTTGGATTCTCTGATAAATAGTCATTGTGGGGAGCCTGAAATATGAGATCATCAAACCCTGGAAAAGCCATAAAAATATTGTTTGGTGACACATACCTTGCCCCCTGACAAAAGGAATTTTAAGTGACTCTGAGTCACAGTTCCAGAGTACCAGCCCACAGTGACCGCAAAACACATTCAGTGTCATTTAGAATATCAACAAGGTAGTAATTCTCCCCTAGTAATCATTCTTGCCCCAGTATCAAGCCCTGACCATTGTTTTCTTTTTCAAGACTAGAGAAAAGACAGACACTCAAGAATATCCAGAAATAGTACAAGGGTGGTATCTGTAGGTCAGAAATGGAGTGCTTGATACCTAAAATCCAAATATTAATCCTTTTCACCCTTTAAAATATGGGAAACCACGTCAGGCTGGGCTGTGGCTTTTCTGCTAGACTTTCTGCCAGTAGTCAACCATGTTTGAGGATTTTGTGACAGAAAATGACAGATGCTGTCAGGGCATATCATCCAGGGGTAGGAGGGCATATGACCTTAGTAATTAAGGGCCAGGGAGCTTTTCACAGCTCGTGATTTTAATTCTTTTCAGAGGCCTTTTGCTCATGGCTACTAGGAGATGACCAGGAGTGAGGGATTGGAAATGATTGAATTCTAAGTTAACCCCTTCTACTAGTATTTAAAACTTCTTCCTTAAATAAATACTAGAATACTTTTTAAAAAATCACTGTGTATTGTAACACAATGAAGTGAATGTTTGATTGTATTGAGTCATTTATTCACAAGTTAAAAATTGTTCCCATTTGATTCAAGCACCTGCACATCATTATAATTTGTAGCATTATTACATTCGGTTAAAAAAAATTTAAAAACAGGGCCAGGCAGAAGACATGGAAACAAACATGAACATGTGCTTTGTCCCTGGAAGCCTGCGTGTTACTAGGATGAGACATTTAGTGGTGTTTGGGGGTTAAGGAGGTGGAGGTAATTTCAGACTGTGTGTCATAAAGGGGGCAGTGGTGCCCAGGTTCCAAAGTGGACAGTAATGGACACATTCACTGAGCTGGACATGTTTCCATATAAATTAATTACTCACGCAGTTTTCACTTTGAGGCACCAGAGGGAAACAAAGTAAGAAAAATAATGAAGACTAGTGTATTAAGCTGCTTAAAAAAAAAACATTATTCATTTTAATGCACTCTGCTATTTTGCAGGGGAGGGGAGCTTTAAATGGCAGCCTGGTTTCAAAATATACCACTTTGAATTAGATGTTACAGTTCTTCAAGCCAACTTCTTGGGAACAGATCTACAGCTAGGAACTCATAAGATACATTATCTCTGATGGAGTCAGAAAAACACAGTGGAGCAGCAAGTTAGGTTTGAGAAGCATTTGGGTTACACGAGCCTATTATCCAAGGCTTATTTAAATTCCTTTTAGGAAATTACCTTCCCAATTACATGTAGGACCATATTTTTCAATGTTATAAGAACAGGAAGCAGCAACCACTTTCTGACTTTAGCTTCCTCTGTAAGTGCATCACAGAATGGAAGAAAAAGAAGCATTATAATTTAGGCCACACACTGCACTGCCATCCTCCATAAAGAGAATGTGTTCTGGGATTTTTGTTGCTGATGATAGCAAATCATGATGCTCTTTGGGAAGTTCCCAATCTTTAACTCTCATCTGTGGTCCATTTCCCTCTGAACACAGAGCAAAATTTCAGGTGAAGGAAGCCTCATTTTCTAAATTGCTACCTCAGTGATTATTTTTAATCATGTTTTACATATGGAATATATGTTCGAATTAGTTTGATATTGAGAGGATGATAATGTTTGAATTTTATTTGAAGGGCTATGATAAGATAGCCCTCATCCAACCAATCCTCAATCCTAGAATTTATTCTTCTTACTAAAAGGAAAAAACACATTAGGTCCCTGTAAACTTATTCAAGTATTTGTTGAAGTAATATCTGATTTAAAAATACATATACACAAAATGTGTGACTACATAGCATAGTTTTTTTAGAGCCAGATGTTATTAGAATAGAAAAATAAAGCCACGAATGTTTATTTTACGTACTTGTATTATCTTTATAAAATCAAAATGTACGTATTTTGAGTGTTGATGTAAACTGGTATTTATTTGCAAAGAAAAATGAGTATAATCTTAGTCCTATTCTTTCTAATTCTTCTTTAAAATCTGGGATTTACAAGTTTAGTGGTATTTGGTGCCTCTAAGTTTTTCCACATCATGATAGACTCTGAAAAAGTACTACTGAGTAATAGTAATAACTCTTCAACAGTAACATTGTGCTTTTACTCACTTGTGACTTTCAAAACTTAACAGCCGTCGTAAGTTCTGTAGGTTATTAGAATTAAAATAATAAGGATGATAATGAGGGCAGCACTTCATCTCTTCACATCAGATTTTGTGTTTGAGATACTCAACTGAAAATTCTAGAAATGCAACAACCCATGCCTATAGAAATTTGTCTTAAACATAAAGGGAAACCAAATGTTGTCATAAGACAGTCACAATCACGTTTACAGTTGTGACTGTGCATTTGTACAGTTGTTACTGCAGTATAAGCTCCGTGACAGCAGCGGCTTTGCTCTCCTCAGTATTGTGTCACCGTTACTGGGACAGTGCTGAGCCCAGGGACAGCACGCAATTTCAGTTGACTAAATGTGGGTAAGCTCTGAGCAATGGAAAATAGGAGGTTTGTTCTCATTTTGAACACAGAAATTACCATTAACAGCTAATTGCATGAATTCTGAAACTACAGGCTCCTCTGGGCTAGCCGCTCAGGGTACCCCAGAAAATGGACTGATCACTGAGTACTGTATCTGACTCTAAAAGACACACGAGACAGTAAAAGATTAAGTGGGGGGGGACATTAATGTTATCCCCATTTTATATTTGAGAAAACTGATTTTCTCTAATTTTCACAGAGGCAACTGGCAGAAGTGGAACTCAAATCCATCTCTCTGAACCCAGAGCTTGTGGGTTTAAACTCTCTTACAGACCAAGAGCATTTAAACCAAGGTGAGGTATAGTAACTTAAACAGTGATGGACTGCTTTATTTTCCTGCTAAAGCCAAGAACAAAGGTCACAACTAATGAAAAAGAGGACAGACAGAATCAGGGAACATGCGATTTTTAGCCAGCTGGTTGAAACAGTCTGTGAGATCCCTCCCTGACATAACTATTTCTCATACGTAAATGAAGTGCATGAGGTCAAATATTCTTCACCTCAATGCTTCTCGGAGAATCTTGTCTAAAAGCAGATTTTGATTCATTTAGAATCGGGGAGGGTAGGGGGTGCCAATCTATGGATCCATAGACTGGCCTGTGCGTAGAAAAGCCTTACCAGATACGTGTTGAAATGCCTGGCAAGAACCGCGTTCCTCTGTTTTGTCAGACGTAGATTTGACACCCAAAGCTTTTCAGGTTTCACCAGCTTGAAGCAGGTATGACAATATCCAGTTGTACCAGAAATCAAGTTAATCACAACAGGCTTAAAGTGAGATTGTAGAGATTGGAATTAGGGTTTAGGTAGAGTGATAATTATGCCAATATTCTAACACATCTCCCTTTTGACTTTGCTTTTTGAACCCAGCTTATTCCTTCAACCTCTCCCCACTCACAAAGCTAGAACACAAACACCACAGTAGTGGAGTTTATCATAGTATAACTGTAGAACATGCCATTGTATCACAGTGTGTAATGGCAGAATGGTATAATGCTAGAACCTACAGTATTTTGGTAGAATTGTCATTTTTTCATTTCATTTTGGATACTATGGAGAATCATACTTTATTTTTTAATCTGTTAAGTGATTCATCTGCTTCATTTTAAAGACAGAAATGAAGTTGTAGTAACTTCCTTGGTTTTTAAGTGGGTATTTACTAAGGCTATACAATGTATCAGACAGTATTCTAAATATTTACATACTTTGGCTTTTTGGCTCTTCACAATAACCCAATAAGATAATTACTATTATTCCCCCATTTTAAAGATGAGCAAACTGAGGTTTAAGGAGATTTAGCAGCTTTCCTGAGATAATTTAACTGATAAGCCAGTGTTCACTGAGGTCTGCCTGTATCCAAAGCCTGAATTCTTAGGCACCGTGCCCAGGTAGTTCCTTTTCTAAAAAGAAAGAGTACAAATATTCAAATTTTCTTTTGTATGTTTGTAAAGAGAAACTTTGTGAGTTTTTAAATAAGATATTTCCAAGTAGACAAGGCACTTCTGGGTTGCTGTGAGAAGTGATGCTGTTCTCTGTGAAAAGGATCACCAATGATCATCAATGTTTCTGACTTTAATCGACAGGATTGAATTCTCACCATGTATGCTCCTGCAGGGAATCCTTTTACTCTATCAGTTTATCAGCTCAAAATTTAATCTGTAGCTGTAGCTACCATGATGAATGCCCCCTGCAGCCAACTATTTCTTCTTAGTACTTGTGTCTATGAAGACAAGTACATATGTACATACATTATGTTGTTGTTGTTTACATCATGCAAATAGGACTTAGAATGAGTCACAGAACCACTCACTTCTCATCTAGATCATTGGATGTTAAGAAGGCATTACTGGGTCACATAAGGCTTTCTGAAACGGGCTAAAGTAGGGAAGCAGAAACCCAGGGGAAAAAAGACACTTTAGTGAAACAAGCAATCTAGAAAGCTCCAAGCAATGCCTAGAAACCCAGAATAGCATAATGGTTTCACAGAGGGTAGCAAATGAGCAAATGGATGTCTTACCATCAGAGACATAGGATCAGGTCAGTCAGATGAATGTAAAGTTAGATATATGGTTGGCATCAGAGATAGGACCTCAGAAAAAGGGTTAGGATACCTTGTCCCCCAAAGGAATGAGGAGAACTTTGATATTGAAGAACCTGTTTAATGAAGTTCAAAGCAAGGGCTTGTTAAAAAAAAAAAAAAAAAAAGTCAAAGTTTAGAACCAAATAAAGGAAGACAGTAGCTGACCTAATACTGAGCCCTAGACCTGGACTTACTTCCTTAAATTTCTTCCAGCTCAGTATAGAGTTAAATCTCCAGTCCCATGCATCAGACACTGGGGAATCCAACATGGAAATTTAACAAATAGGAGTTTAGGAAGCCAAGCAAATCACTAAAATTGCATCTTCTTTGCTTAACCTTCTAATTCACTGATTAAAATAAATGAGCTCCTTTTTGTGATAATTAAGCACTATATTTTAAGAAACTGAGCAACTGGAGATGGCTCTGAAATTCTTAGAGGAATATTTAAGTGCAGGTTGCATCGTATCTTATCTTGCAAGTTGACTCATAGTTGCCCTAGTTCCAGGCTGGCAAAGGCTACTATTCGTCCCAAAATATCTGATCTCCCTCCTTCCTGAGCACATGGCCGTACAGAGTGAAGAATACAGTTCTCGGTTTCCCATAGGCATCCCCCTAGGAAGGAGTTCTGGTTATGAACATGAGCAAAGTGCTGTGTGAAGCCCCAGCAAAGGTCCAAGCACACCCTCCTGCCTTCCCTTATGCCCAGGGGGAATAGGAATGTGAAGCCTTGATGTGGAAAATAGAGACCATGGATGTGAAAGCATTAAGGAAGAGCCAGGGTGCTTAAGCATTTCAAGAAGCAGAATTTCCTGCCATAGAGCCATCCATGGGCTGCCTACATCCAGGTGTTAATGGGGGAAAGAAATGAACTTCCTTTTTGATCAAACCACTTCTATTTGCATTTTATTAATGTCAACACTAAACTCAATTCTTAAGTAATTCACTGATCCATCATTGTTATAAAAATCACCATCAAGAAAAAAAAATAACATTTTGGCTGCTTCCCTGACTAATACTAAGTGGTTACAGTGGGTAGTGATATACTACGTGATAGAACTCAGGATCAATCTATGGGAAATAAGTTTTCAGATCATCTGTTTCAGCCACTTAACAGCCTGTCTAAGCAAACATATGAGTTAAGCAGCAGCATTAACATTCTCAAAATAAAGCATTTTTCATCATTGTTTCTTTAAGATATTTTTGACAGACACCAATTTTCTTACATAGACATAAGATACACACTGAACAATCTTAATACTCCTATAGCTTAGTACAAAATATTGTGTTAATTGAATGGAACTAAAGCAGTGGTTCTCAGCTACTAAAGGGTAGTAACGAGGGAACCAGAAAACTGGCAAAGAAAAAACAAAGCATTAGTGGACCATAAAATAAGAGAGGTTTATACCAACCTTTCTCTGGCAGCCACAGTAATGACGTTTTAATCAGTAGTCAGATGGTTCTCTGCAAAACTGTGGGAAGATTATCCATTGATAATCACCACCTTCTGGGTGGGTGGCCTCTTTGTATTATTTTCCAGCATACTCCACTATTCTCAGTTCTAAATTTTATGATGTACCTTGGTGCCCCCCCACCCCGTATGACTCTATTCTCCAGATCTTTCTTCTCATCGCATTAACATAATAGGAGCTGACACAGTTTTTCTATATTAGCTCATTCAACCCTATGGAGTACATGCCTATGATTTACCCCCATCCCTGTTTCAAAGATGAGAATGTGAATCGCAGAACTAGTAAATTACAGAGTTAGAATTCAAACGCAGGCAGTCTGGCTCAAAGTGGGTATGTTCTACAAATATATAACATTCCCTTAGGAATACTTGTGAAATAAAAATGGTTGTCATTTACCAGGTAGTTACATCTGCCTCAAAACACAATTTTGAAGCCTACATAAAATTTGTCTTTTCAAGAAGAATCAATACTACAGAACTGAAGAGGCTAACGGAGGTGTATTTTGGGAAAGGGACCTCAAATTATACTTTTTAGGTAGTCAACCAATAAGGGCAAGATGATCTTAAATTAAAATTCTATGTGTACTCTGCTTGAGCTATTACTATTCAATATAAACACTGGAAGGTAAATTAATTTTGACATTTTCAAAAACTGAGATTAATACAATGAGCCTGCTATAACTGATCCTAACATATTCAAAATTTTCCATAGATTTCACTCACTCTTTCATGAGGCCCAAGTCCTTGATCTAAGAAAACTGCTGGAATTATATAATTTCCAGCTTAGTACTGAGCAGCTATTCTTTGATATCATTTATACTTCATTGTCAGTTTTACTCTAGCATCGATTATTTTTTCTCTGCATGGCTAAGCTTTTGAATCTGGCAAATATAGACATTAAAAAGGTGTTTTACCTATTGTGATCATGATATATTCTGTTTCTGAGCTCTAATGCAGAGTTTTTCAATAAAGACACTGTCCAGGGAAGCTACTCCTTATAAAGTAGTACATTTATAATAAGAACTAATATTTTATATTTTATGTGCCCAATATTTTTGTCTCTGCTGGTGAGAAAAATGACACTCAGTTTTCATACATCATCTAGGATTAACTAGTGAGCGACAGCAGGAATTATAATTCAGTCAACTCACCCCATTCCAAATTAGTGCTCTTTCTGTAACATGGTGGTGCTGTATCTTTGCTAGATTTAATGAGTCCATGGTAGTAATAGTAAGAAATCCATGAATATATCTTTGAGGTTATAAAGTTAATGCTAATCATGATTCCATGCATAAAACTAACTAGAAAAACTGATATTTCTTAAATCTATTATAGTCTCTGATACCTTTGCTCAATACATTTTTTTTTTTTGGTACCAACTTCTTACCCCACCCAAATCTGTAGGGAACTAGAAACTTGGAAACTCATTATACCTGGTGAGAAACAGCAGCTATATTATATGCGTGTGATTCCACCATCTTTCTTAACGTGGAGGACTAAACTAGAGGAAAGGATTTGCCTAAAGGGAAGCCAATCTACTGGCCTTCCAGAAACTAATACCAAAATGGCCCAGCTTACAAAGATGAACTGAGCCAAGGAGACTCTTGCCCTGCAAATGTGGGACTGAGTTAGAAGCAGAGTCAGCACCATATCATAGAAAGTGTCAGGAGAACCACGCTGAGTCCAAAGGAAAGCTGAGTTATGAGGAAATAAAAATCAAATGTGGGACAGTACCTGTGGCTCAAAGGAGTAGGGCGCTGGCCCCCTTACCAGAGGTGGTGGGTTCAAACCCAGCCCCAACCAAAAAATGCAAAAAAAAAAAAAAAAAAATCAAATGTGTTAGTAGTAAGAGGCACCATTTACATGGTACTTACTATATACTTCACATTCTTACTTTATTTACTCTGAAATAATTAGTCATTAGCACCTCCCACCCACCCCCATTTTATATGGGAGAACACTGAGGCACACAGGGATTAGGAAACTTGTCCACAGCCCACACAGCAAGTAAATGGGAAAGCAAGATTGAAAGCCAGGTCACGTGGCTCCAATAATAATTTAACTTCCTATAAATGTAGCCTGGTGTATAGAGTTGGAGAAGATAATAAATGGCACTTGCAAAGAGAAGCAAAATGTATCAAGGAAGATCCAGAGAGAGTGAAACAGAGAGAGCACTCAGATCAAGAGGCCCCCAGTTCCCACCTGCTCCTTAGCTCCCAGCACAGGTCCCCAGGAAATCCCAGACGATGTCCTCACATAGGATAGATGAAGTGCCTCGGTTCCCAGTAGATTAGAGATCCTAAATAAAACAACATGATGCTTTTGGATATAGCCTAAAAATAATACCCAAAGGTTCTAAAGTTATATCATCATGTATGTCTTGCTGAGGTTCAGGATTAGATCTTGTAAAGATTTATGAACCAATAGGACAGATAAGGCAGACAAATATGCACACAAGAGAAATACTGTTAATCTCAAGAGTACAGTGAGATTGTGATGTAGATTGGCGTTAAGGAAAAGGAATAAACGAAAATCTCTTGAGCATAAATCACACATACTTTCTGTAGAAATAAGGTATAAGCTGGGATACAAAGGAAGATGGGGAGGTGTGGGGGGGGAGGAGGAAAGAGAGGGAGGATCATCGGAGGGAGGGAGGGAATATTGATTCAGTGTTGAGGGGAATATTTTTGCCTTCATGGAGAAAAGGAAAAAGCATCAAGAGGGTTGTATAACAAAAGTTGTGTGTATGTGTGTGTGCACTTGAATGCACACACCCCATACACCCGCTATTGCAATGTACAGGAAAGAAAGGGAGCAGAAAATTGAGACAAAGTCAGACATTGCACAATCCCACAAGAAAATCCCAGGCTAGAGTAATGAATTTCTATGGTCTTCTAAAAACCTGATAATATTTTTGACCAATGCTTTAGTAATAGTATGAAAGCAAATATAAAATTTTGTTGGCAGAATCATCACTAAATTCCCATTTCATGACTTTTAATCATGTGATCAAGCTTCCTGAAATCAAATGCCTCCTTGCTATGCTGTGTGCTGATGTGTGTGAGGCATTCCATAAAGACATGTGGATAACACATTACTGCTACTCCTCATTCAACATGAGATCAGAGCAATCGAAGCAAAAACCCCATACAGAAAATCTTTTAATGCGTTGTCTAGCATCTGTCTTAAAAGCCATAAAATTCTTCACTCATGCTAATAGCTTTTTCCCCCACACCAGACTGTTCACATTGCATTATAAGCTATTTATAATCGCAAAGAGATCTAAGTTAAAATATAAATTTTTAGTTATTTAAGCAAATTATGTTTTGCCCTAAAATAAAGTACAGGCAAAACTATTTTTGCAAATAGTGTCCAAACAACAACCCATCCTATCTAACCCAGATAGCCCCATGTGGGCATGATGCTAAATACACTAACTAAAAACACTATTAATGTAATTAATAATAATAAATTATGACGACCTGCCCTAGAAGGAATTTCCATAAAATAAAGTTGAAAGTCCTTTGTGGGTTTGTCAAGGACCTGAATAGAAAATCTGCAGAACAAAGCATCTGTTTTACCTTTTTTCCAGAACATTTATGCTCTCCCAACATTCAATAACTTGTTCCAAGTGCAAAAGAAAAGAATGAGGAATGGTAGGAATAAATAAAAATTTATAAAACTACAGATGGCCATTAGTACATGCAGTGTTCATATACCTTAAGGGAATTGTAGGTAACTGTTAGAAGGTTTGTTATTATTTCAGGACAGATGAATGAATCAAAGAAAAATTTGGAGGCAAAGATCAATGTCACAAGAAATTTCAACATATTTTGTCAACCTGTAGTATTTAAAATAGTCATATTAGCTTAAAACATAAATATATATAAACAAATAGAACTCTGATCATGTCATAGCCAAAACATATTCAAAGTAGCTAAAATATTTAAACTTAAGAATTAAACTTTAAAAAAAAAGAAAAAAAATAGAACTACCAGTACTGATAGGAAATCATTTGAATACTATGTCAAATAATTAATTTGCAACAAAGTCCATAGATAGCATTTTTAAAACATACATATAGATAGATCCACGCATCAGTGTGAATATACTTACTGATACAGAACTGTATACTTAAAAATGGTTAAAATGGTAAAATATGTTAGCTACACTTTACCACAACAAAAATTACTAGTAAAAAACTAAGAACGTCATAGATTTATGGCACAGGGATGACTAGTTACTTCAAAAAATAAAACATTACTTGTCAAAATTTGGGAAACTGATCAACCTCATGAATAATCAATGTCAAACGCAGTATGGTATCCTTGTAATTTATCAAAAATTTTCTTGCTGGAAAAGCCAACCATAGAGAATAATGCTACAAACCTGTCACTTCCCAGTATCAGGCCCCTTCCTGAAGGGATCATGACCATTAGCACTAATCAGCAGAAGGTGCTGCCATGGGTATGGGGGAGTGTTCCTCAACAGCCATTTCTCCCTCCTTTTTGACTAAAATAGCTTTGCAACCTGCTAAACTGCAAAAGCAGAAAGCTGACACTCTGTCTTCCAGAATCCCTTGTAGCTGTGATTCTAATGCGATTGGAGTTGGTCCCAGCTGATGCTCCTTGGTGAGATCTGGGAAGCAGACCTGAGGCAGAGGCCGCTGGTGATTGCTTGGAATTTCTCTTGGCAAGCGCACATGTAGAGGCATTTGTGTTTACAATCGCAGGGTTAAGTAAACTGTCCCTGTCCCTTTACTTTCTTTATGGGTGTCAAACATGGGACATCCATTTTCTGGCATGGCTTTCAGCCAGCACAGCATGGTTCTGGATCCAGCAGCTCTGATGGCCACTTTTCAATTCAGCAGGTGGCTTCCTGACCATTCATAAAAGAGACATGAGCACCTATGCTGGCCCGATTCAGGAAAAGGCTTAGAGAATTATTCCTGGAAGTTCAATCAAGACTCTCTTCCCACATTCTGTAAGCCTTTTAATACTTTACAATAAATCTTTTTCTATTATTCTCCATGGTTCTGTTCTCTGACGGAACCCAGTTGATATGTGAATCAAAAGTCTTTCATATGTTTATATTAGGGGTCCAATCATTCCAATTCTAGAATTGTAGCCCATAGAAATAATGCTGAAGACAGATAATGTTTATAGCAAAAATATATACTATAATATTATTATTTCAACAATAGGGATTAATTAAATCATGAAGCATCCATCCAGTGCAGAGAATATTGCTGCTAATAATAACATGGTTCATCCCCCACTCCTGTCTGTGGGACTTTACTCATATTCTGTTCTTTTCAGAGAACACCCTACCTAAACCTTCCCACAGTTCCCCCTCCTTTTGTCTAATTACTGTGGTTCCTACTTATCCTGCCATTACTGGTTGAAAGCCTACAATGGGCCTGGCTCCTCTCTTCTCCCATAGGTACAGCAGAAAACCAAACACACAAAAGTACATGAACTCCAAAGCTTATGTTCCAGTCGAGGGGAACAGGCAACAAAAATTCTTTAAAAAGAAAGAGAAAAGGCAGTTCCTGTGGCTCAAAGGAGTAGGGCACCGGTCCCATATGCTGGAGGTGGTGAGTTCAAACCCAGCACCAGCCAAAAAGAAAGAGAAAAAAGGAAAATACACAGTGTATCATTTGCAAGTAAAGGAGGAAGAAAATAAGGCAGGAATAGTAAAACTGTCCTTTAAATCAATAAAAGGGTTCAAGGTGAGAACTGGGATAACAGCCTAAAACTTTGCATAGGCACAAGCCTAGCTAAAAATAATGATAATAGTCAGCCTCTGTCACCTTGTTTGATATTAGTCTCGGTCCCTTTGTTTGTTTCTCTATAACTGCCACTCTGGAATCACATAGCTGTTGTTCATGAAGATTCTTCACTTTCTCCATAGATAACATCACCTTTTCAACATCTAAAGGTAGTTTCTGAGGTATCTTCCAGACTCTGTGTTCCAATGGGTTGGCTGACCTACCCAGAACAGCGGCCCATACCAAGGAACTAACTCAACTGGAATTGTGACCCCAACCCAGGAACTGAAACAACACAAACCCAGTGAATTAGCAAACCCAATTACCTAATCCTTTGCCTGTCAAACTATCCTTATAAACCCTGGCTCCCAAATTCTCAGGGAGGGGGACTTGAGAAATTCCTTCCATCTCTCTGCTTAGCACTCCGCAGAATTAAACCCTTTCTCCATTGCAAACCCAGTTGTATTGGTTGCTGGCTGTTCTCTGTGTAGCACGCAATGCACACCCAGTTGGACGGCAAACAAAGTATCAGGGGTAATGGTTTCTGCCTTGGTTGGAGAGAATTTACAGGACATCTGAGCAAACACTAGAAGGTGAGAGGGAATAATTCAGAGGATGGGAGAATGTTCCAGCAAAGAGCTAGCAAGAGGAGAGACACTGAGGCAGGAGGATTCAGGGGCATCCAGTGTGACCAGAATAGGAGGTGAAGGAGGGGATGGAGAAGACGAATTCAGATAGTTCCATGGGACTAGAACACCAAAGACCCTATAGACGACAGAAAATTTCTGCTTTTACTCCAGAAGAGAATGAAAATCACTGTCGGGTTTGAACACAGGAGTGCTATTATCAGCACTCTGGGCTCGGCCTGTGGCTCAACAGGCTAAGGCGCCAGCCACGTACACCTAAGCTGGCGGGTTTGAATCCAGCCCAGGCCACCAAACAACAATGACGGCTGCAACCAAAAAATAGCCAGGCGTTGTGGTGGGCGTCTGTAGTCCCAGCTACTTGGGAGGTGGAGGCAGGAGACTCGCTTGAGCCCAGGAATTGGAGGTTGCTGTGAGCTATGATGCCATAGCACTCTGTCCAGGGTGACAGCTTGAGGCT
>CAUYON010166809.1:0-18307 GCA_963573935.1 Arctocebus calabarensis
GCCGGGCGTTGTGGCAAGCGCCTGTAGTCCCAGCTACTTGGGAGGCAGAGGCAGGAGACTCGCTTGAGCCCAGGAATTGGAGGTTGCTGTGAGCTGTGATGCCACAGCACTCTATCCAGGGTGACAGCTTGAGGCTCTGTCTCCAAAAAAAAAAAAAATAGGGTTTTGGTTTTAGATGGACCTCGATTCAAATCCAGTATTTGAAAAGATTTCTTAATATCTCTTAGACCTTAGAGATATCTCTTAGATACATATATATAAAATATATACAAATACATAACTCTTAGATCAATAATATCAATCTAAAATTACTTTGTGAAAAAAATTTTTTTTTTTGAGACAGAGCCTCAAGCTGTTACCCTTTAAAATACAATCAGCTAACAATATGTTAAAGGAATAAGAATAGTGGAAAAGCATGTAACTATGGTACAGTCTTTATAAAGGCCATTCTTTCCCAGTGAATGGAAATTTAACTAGAGAGAAATTAAACAGGAATCAATTTTAAACTGTCATGTTATCACAGGTAAATGTATCAGAAATGTACACATTAAGGCTCAACAAACAAAACTACTATGTAAATTTAAAAAAAGAAAGTGTAGAAACACAAAATAAAAACTTAAAGATTCAAAGAAGCAATTTTCCAATCAAATATGACTTTTTCATATATTGAATGTATTAACATAATCCTTGACTGATTAATCCAAATATCAATATCTTGTTCTCCAAATTAAACTTATGAATTAAGACTTGGATGCACAATTTATCTCAGTAGCACAAGCAAAATGAACATCTGTTAACTTTATGCCTTGTAAGTTTGTGTATAATGGGGGTGGGTGTGAATACAGTCTCTAATGTGTAATGTCCCTTCCATCTGCACACCAGGTGGCACTGCATGGTTAATCAGAAGCAGATAAGACACATCAAGATTCCTCACGTATTTGGAGGCAAAGTAAATAAATAATTTTTAAAACTTGTTTCTTAAACGTCCACAGCAAATATACTTAATGATATACTTAGGGTTTATGAGATTGAGTTAATATTGTAAATTAATCACTATTGCAAAATTTGTCTTCCCATAGATTAATTCCTGATATAATATATAATATTACTAAGTAGTATGAGTTTAATAAATTGAGAAAGAGTAGAATAATAAAAGCTGATTCTATTTAGAGGAATAGAAATAACATGATTGCACAGCCTTAAACAAATCAAAGGCAAGATCTTATGAAAAACCAAGTGGATGTAAATACCCAGGGTACTGCTTGTAAAATAGATTTGATGCTCGAAAAATAATGGCTTGGCTTAATAAAATCTCTTAGAAGCAGGATTTTGTTGGAGCATACAGCTTTTAAGCATTTAAGGTAAAAAAAAAACACTTAAATGTCTAAGAAAAAGATTAGAACATTTTATTTACTGCTACTAACTAAAGATGGCGCAGGCTAACATGTCAATAGGAAATAAGTAACAAGTAAGAAACAAAGTATCCTGAAAAGTTTCACTTTTCCATACTTAGGAAAGATTATTTCTAGAAAGAAATATATAGAATATGTAGAAACATGTCAAGTTTCCCTAATTTACATCACTCTCTGCCATTTCCCTATCATTTTCACTTCTCTCTTACTAACCCTTTCCTTATAGGTAAAGATCTTCCTTATTTTACCAAATTTTACAGAGCAGTAATTACCAAACAGGCAAGACAAGGATCAGAACTGTGCTTTGTAGTGGGAAAAAGGCTATCCAGTTGCACACCTTATAGATATAATTGAAAATCTTTGTCTTTTGTACATATGTATGTAATGTAGTCTTGAATTATTTCACATTCAACCTCACTGAATCAGGGTGAGATTGAGAGTTAGTACTGGAGTGTTCCTGAAGTCTTCTATGACATTATCCATGATCTCAGTAACTTCTTCGC
Organism: Arctocebus calabarensis; assembly: GCA_963573935.1. NCBI lineage: Eukaryota > Metazoa > Chordata > Mammalia > Primates > Lorisidae > Arctocebus > Arctocebus calabarensis. The sequence goes on from CAUYON010166809.1 coordinate 1,916, forward strand.
CATCAACATCCTACTTCTAGAGGACAAGCAGACCTATAGAATGAATACCACACTAAAAAATTCATTATGCCTATTAAAGACTCAATGTTGGTATCCCCTCCAAATTTGGGAGGTGATTAGTATCAGAAGACGTCATAAGGGTGAGTCCCCATGATTGGATTTGTGCCTTTAAAGTAAGAGAAAAAGACTCTTGAGCCCTCTCTCTCTCCAGGCACATGAGCCAAGGAAAGGCCATGTGAACACCCAGGGAGAAAGCAGACATCTGCAGGCTGGGAAGAGGGCCTTCCCCGTAACTCACCACACTGGTATCCTGACCTCCAACTTCTAGACTCCAGAATAAATAAATCTTTGTTGTTTAAGTCACCCAGGCTATGGCATTAGTTATATCAGTACGAGCAGACTAAGATAATCCCCATAGTATATGTTAAATAATACCCCATCCAAGTTCAAATGATAATTTTCTATGGTAAAAATATATACGGGGTGTCCATAAAGTTCATGTGCAATTTAAATAACCAACTGTTAAACAGTGAAAAATAGTTGGCTATTTAAATGGCACATGAACTTTATGGACACCTACTATATATGTAGTAGCCATAAGAAGATGTTTAATGGTAAGAGGATTATCAAGGGGTACATTTAAGGCTAAGTGGTAGATCCAAATGGCTATTGTAACCTGTTGAAAGTTAAACTAAGACAATCTGACTTATTCTGAATGTAGTAAACAGCCACTAAAAATATTTGAGGCATGATATTACTAGGAGAAGCCAAATGATTTAGGGTGACAAAGACAACCATCAGATGGACCGGGATTACCCTTATTGGTATGATCAGCAACATCTCCTGAAAGAAAACTATTTAAGTATCAGTGCAAGCTTGCTGAAACTTTAATCAAATGAGGAAAATTCTAGAGGTGTTTAGAACGGACTTACCTATGGACCTTACAATACGGGCTCAAAGAACTCCAGGTCCATTGATTCAGGTATCTTTGAAGAGGAGTAACCAATAATTCTGCAGATTCATTTTTTATTTTCCTTCTGTACTTCTAAAGATGACCAGCCCCTACAGGTTGCCTCTGCAGATTAATATGTGCTTTCTATAGATATGTTAATATGATCAAAGAATGATTGCCCTACATCTATTTTATCTCCTTCTGAGTTTTTTTTTTTTTTTGAACTCATTAAATGATGATTTAATGAACCCTCAGCTGGAATTCTATTTCCCTCATTTCTGAATCTTGGGAGGCTTCTCACAATTATATCCAAGTACTTACAAGTGACACTAGATTAAGCAATATTACAAATAGAAAAAAAAAAGTGGATTTGGAAAATATTCAAGACTCGTGTTGTGCTTACAACAAAGTCAAGTCTATTATTTTTATGCCATCTATGTATAATTGAGGACACTGACTAAACAATTTCAGTTTTCATCTGGGGACAAAAGTAAAAAGTGGGGTCTGAAAACATTGTTGTGCTGTTGTCTTATCTTCTAAATAAATAGAAAGTATACATGATTATGTATAATGTAGAAATTCCTGATTAAGAAGCCAATTAAGAATAACTTTTATAGACAACTCTGGTGCTAAGAAGGCATAAGAGATTTAACGAAAGGCCATGCTGCAGCAAATTTAATACCACAATCTCTCCATGGACTTTCTTAATTATAATTATCTCTGCTTTGGCTGTTGCAATATTCAGAAATCTTCACACTTAAAAAGTATTCTTTTCTGATGGTAACTGAAAAAAAACCAATTTGTGGAATATTAAGAAAAGTGAAGCTAAAGATAAATCCTACTTCTTCCAGAGTGCAAGGCCAGTGTGTTCAAGAACCTTAAGTGAGATGCTGAGACAGACAGCACCAGCTGCTGACGTGTTGGCTCCCAATCATCGCTGAAGTACAGTCTAGATTTGTGGATTTTTCCCCATTCTCTCTATAAAAGTCATTTCCTGTGCTGCAACTGCATTTTCTCACACTTTTCTTAGTCTTAATTTTCATATCCATAAAAAAGTACTAAGAATATCCACCTCAAAGGTCATTTTAAGAGTTAATGGGACAGGGCAGTGCCTGTGGCTCAGTGAGTAGGGCACCGGACCCATATACCAAGGGTGGCGGGTTCAAACCCAGCCCTGGCCAAATTGCAATAAAAAAATAGCCAGGCATTGTGGCGGGCACCTGTGGTCCTAGCTACTTGGGAGGCTGAGACATGAGAGTCGCCTAAGCCCAAGAGCTGGAGGTTGCTGTGAGCTGTGATGCCACAGCACTCTACTGAGGGCGATGAAGTGAGACTCTGTCTCAAAAAACAAACAAACAAAAAAAAAACACGAGTTAATGGGACAGATTATATTAATGATTGAGCATGGAGTAATATTAGCTATTACTCCTACTACTAGTAAAACTTCCACTGCTAAAATCGCTACTCATTTACTTCATTAACAGTGTAATGATAACAGCGTAGTAAGGTCAAATGCATTTCCCTCTAGGTTTGCTCAATGCTATAAAAAATTGCTAACATTTTTAAACTTCCTATACATTTACTTTGAAAAACAATCAAGACAGTTGCATTATGAATCAACAATTAAAATACTTTTCTGCTTCCCACTATGTGCCAGGTATTTCGCAAGGCACCAAAAATCTATCAATGAAAAAGGCAGATAGAATCTCCAGCATCAGAGAGCTCAACTTGTATTTGGGGGAACAACATATAACTAATCATAAGACAGAGAAAATGTGCTTATTTTAAAGTATAAAGTCCATCCGGACATGCAGTTGGGGATCAGAAACATAAAGGGGGGGGAGGGTGACAGGAGAAAAAGATTTCAGTATCCAGGTTACAGGGTGAGTGTAGGGAGTGGATCATTCCAATAAAGGGAAGAGCAGAGAGAAGAAAAGAGACATCTAGGCCACGAACATAAATAAGAAAATAAAAACAGAGTTCAAGGTCATGTTCTGAATTAAGGTCAAAAACTGAGAAAAGGTAAAATTGAAAACAGTTCAGAATGACTGAAATAAAAGCCTTGAAAGCAACTGTGGAGTCTTTTTCTTTATGCAAAAGGAAACAGGGGGATATGTGAGGTTTTTAATGAGGGATGACTTAGATCTGTATTCAGCAAGATCACCATTTTGTGTGTGTAAACAAATAGTGGTTAAAGAGACTACTTAGGAGGCCACAGCAATTGTCCAGTAGCACCGAGGTAAGTCAGTGGTGATAAAAGAAGTTAATTCAAGAGAAATCTTTCAGGTAGAAGCAAGTAAAGCATTTAATGATAAAACAGTGACTATTCATCTCAACAGTATCTTCCTGCAGGGCCTGCTCTGTGGCGTCTGCTGTGACTGTCACCAGAAATTTCACGGAGGTTTCTCTGTAACACGTGATCTCTCCTACACTTAAAAAAAAATCAAGGAAAAAAAAAACTTTGCAGAAGAATATATAAAGTTTGTCAGTTATCTCAGGTTATCTCCGGGGATGTCCTGCCCCTTACATGCTTCTCTCACTTTTGCAGCACCCCCATGTCTGTCAGAATACGAGAGGAAAACTCCCAGGAGAGAGGAAAAGAAATGGGGGTTCCTCTGAAGAAAATACTTGGGGTTCAGTACCTATGTCTGTACCTATGTAGTTTCCCAACAGAAAGAGACAGCGTCCCCTATTTATCAATGCATGTGTGTGCAACCTTTATGCACAAAGCCCTAGGATAGTTTCCCTCGCTAAAAAGTGCTTTACTGATCTAAAGTGTCCAATGCCAGTGACGATGCACACCTATAAAAGATACTTATTCCTCTCCTCCTTCTGTGTCCATTATCTCCTTTCCCTATAATACTAGAAGTTTAATGAAGAACGTGCCCACCAGCTAAAGCTACATGTCCCAACACCTTTCCTTGTTGGTATGCTTATATGATCAGGTTATAGACAACGATAGGAAAGAAGAAGTGATAACACAACGTCTGGGTCCTAAATTTAAGAGGAAAGCAGATGTCTTCCCGCTTTCTCATTTCCACAAGCAAAAATGTTAGACACGGTGACCAACCAGAGTCCAAAGATGGAATTCAGGCACTAAAGATAGTTTACAGAGTTACAGGAGAGAAAACTAAACACCTATACTGTTCAAAATATTAAAAGTCAGGATATAGGCTGGGCTAGAGCAGCCTGACCAGGAGCAAGACACCATCTCTGCTAACAATAGAAAAATTAGCTGGGCCTTGTGGCAGGCAACTGTATTCCAGCTACTCAGGAGGCTGAGGCAGGAGGATCACTTGAACCAAGGAGTTTGAGGTTGCTATGACTTAGGCTGATACCACAGCACTCTACCCAGGGAGACAGAGTGAGACTCTGTTTCCAAAAAAAAAAAAAAAAAAATCAGGCAATACATTTTCTTAAAGTGCCCAAACCCATATCTTAAACAATATGGGGGTGGCACCTGTGGTTCAAAGGAGTAGGAGGTGGTGGGTTCAAAGCCAGCCCCAGCCAAAAACAAAAAAAAAACCCAACATAGGCTTTCCATTCAAACTCAGTGAGAAATAGTAGATAAAATAAATTCACATCGTTTAATTACAATAAAGAAGCAAGGCTAATGAACAAAAGCACATTAGGATGTGAGGCTCGTCCAAGGAACAGGCAGTTAATATGGTAAAAGAAAGGTCATAAATTCCCAAATCGACAATCAAGAGTGTCGGACAAACATTTCCTTAGGATAAGCTGCTTGTCTTCTGTGGACTGAAGCATTTATTTTTGACATGATAAAATTTTCTTGTGTATATTTCATATAAAATACCAAAATAGAAAATAACTGCATTCCTCACATCACTACACCAAAATGTCAAAGAGTCACTTCTCAGCATGAAAATGCACAGCAACATAAATATGAAAGAACTCTACATTTTAAATGCTGCATTCACACCTCAGTGCAGAGTCAAATGGAGACCACTGTATTGTGAACAGTGTAGCATTATCCAATAACATATGTAAGGGGACTTCATGGAATGACATAAAAGGAAACAAGGCTGAGACATTATTCATTCTTCCAGATGGAAAGGGTCCCTTATGGCTGTAACTACTCATAGAGATAAACCTTGTCCTCAATTTTTGTAATACTTTTCTTCTTATGCAATTAATGTGGAACTATGTCAATGCATTGGTTATTTATTTGTTCCATATTTCTTCAGTACAGAAATTCTCTGTAGGTAAATTTCATAGAGAAACACATCATTCTATTAGCATATACTTAAATAATGGAAAACATAGCCTTTAGGTATAACTGTTGAAGGAAAAGCACAATGGTGAATTTCAAATAGTTATTGGATAAAATCATCAATATTTCAGACCTAATGCCTGACTAAATTTTCCACTTATTATTGACCAAGGGGTTTTTGAACATTTGTGTGTTGAGAATAACAGAAACATACTGGTATACTATATATATTTTGAGACAGAGCCTCACAATGCCGCACTTGTTAGAGCACTGTGGCATCACAGCTCACAGCAACCTCAAACTCCTGGGCTGATGCAATTCTCTTGCCTCAGCCTCCTGAGTAGCTGGGACTATAGGTGCCCACCATAATGCCCAGCTAACTTTTGGTTGCAGTTCTCATTGTTGTTTAGCAGGCCCAGGCAAGGTTCAAACCCACCAGCTTCCATGTATGTGGCTGGGGCCCTACTCACTGACCTATGGGTGCCTAGCCTGGTATAATATTTTACATTAGTAGAATATACTTTACACAAACCTGCCTATTTCTTTACATTAAATTCTGAATGCAAATGTAACATTGAAATGAATATTCAAGCCAGGTCTAGCACTTCTAAAAATTGAGGAAAATATCCTACCATTTTTTCTTTCTACACTTGACATACACAATGATTATCATATTTAAATGATAATATAAATAAGTATTGGTAACAATGGCTCTTGTGAGTTTCTGAAAGGAAGGAGGTTCGCTATGAACATTTAGGAGGTAGAAAACAAGTGCAAATTTATTTTCCTTTCCATAATTTTTCATACAAATACAAAGTGTAACAGAGATGTTCTTCAATTTTGTAGCAATTACATGGTAAGATAATAAATGTACATCATTCCTATAAGGTTTTAGTAGGCCAAGAAACATTAATGAGGACTTCATTCCACAAATGCAATGGAAAAGGAAAGCCCCCAACAAACATTACTCAGTGTGTGATCACTTAAAGAGATGATGAAAGTTTTTTGTTTTTTTACACAATTCTATTTAGATGTTCATATTCAAAGAGTATGAACTTCAGAAGAGAAAAACAAGGTACAAAACACAAGGATGGACTCATTAAAAATGAGTAACAATTTAACATAATCTGTATGTCATAACTGTCCACAGTACATCACCATAGGAGACAATGTATCCAAAATGTATGAGGCAAAGACCATGTTAAATCAACTTTTTCTTCTTTCTGGTCTCTCAGTAAACAATAAGTAGAAGGGGAAAAAAATATTTAGAAAATTCGCCCTCCATAAGATAAATGCAGAAAAAATATGGGAAAATGCTATGATGAATTGCCTTAGCAGCTATATATTGCACATGACTTTCAGAGCTATGATGGAACATCTTTAAAATTCAACCAAATGAGAAAAGTTTTTAGTAACTTTTGAAAAATGAAGAGAAAGAAAAGGAACAAATTCAGAATTCGCTAAAACAATTATCAATTTAGTTAGTTGTTTTATCCTGCAAAGAAAGTTGGGTTATCTAGACAGATTCTGAACTTCCGCGGCAGATCTTGAAAACACAGTGATACTCAGAGATGTTCCCCTGGTGACGATGGTGTGGCGAGGGGGTGGCGGGATAAAGGACTCGCCTGCCCAAGTTCATTCACAATGAAGGCAGAGCATCAAAACTAGTGATAAAATCAAAATGGAGTCATTTGGTCAATCGTTTTTTGTCTTCTTTTAACAAATGCAACTTCCATCACAAAAAATGTCTAAAGGCAGTCATTCGTCTGGAAATTGTCAGGAAACGAAAAAAATATACTACAAATAAAAATACTTAAAAGTGGGCTTCTCACCTATTCCAATGAAAGCAGCTTTGTAGCCTTTGTCTTTCAAAGTGCTGAGTGTCATTTCATTCACTGAAAGGCTTTTACCGCAAATTATCTATAAGAAACAAGATTTGGAATCATGACATTTTTGCCATTTGATTAGTTAAAACCCTAATATTAAACATCAAAACTATGGTAAGTCAGTAAAAAAAAAAACAAAACAGTTATCTATCTATAAGTTTCCCCATATCATGTGTGGAAATATCTTTGTCTTTTAGTATATAGGCTTATATATACACAACAGTATATAAATAGAATAGGAACTTATTTTATCAAGGGCTAAAAGCAGAAGAAGAGCTAGTGTAACTAAAATCAAGTCAGTAAACTTTCATAGCTTGTTAATATGTTCAAAGCTCTACAGAGGATACTTTAAATTATTATTTATGATAAGTGAGACACAGTTCCTGAATCAATGTATCATCATTAGGGGCAGAATATATTCATAAATAAATATAATATAAAACAGAGTGTGATCACCACATGTGTATGTGTATAGAAGAGATTCGTTCTAGCTATGGTCATAATAACATGAATGGTGTGAATGCAGAGAGGAAGCAGGATTTCAATAGGGCCTTCAAGAAAAGTAGATAAGATTTTGACCAGAGTCATTACTGAGGGAAGATTAACAAAGTCAGAAGGCAGAGCATAGTCACAATATTTTATTCAGTTCCCAAAGCAAGTCAGTTTTCAGAGCTGGAACATGCTGACCTGATGTTTGTGTGCCCAGGAGAAAGAAGCCTGCAACATTCTACCAACTATGCAATAACTCCCCCACCCTACCCCAAGGGGAACTATGGCCATTCACCCACTGAACTGTGCACTGGGAAAAGGGGAATTATCAGCCCTGCAAGGATGTCTGAGCACAGGTTCTTCATCAACATTGAGAAACAAGAGTGAGGACTTATGGAGCAAGGTAAACAATGACTCCTGACCAGGGTTTGGTTGCTTGTGGGCCCACTGAGACCATGACAGTGATTCCAGCAAGCTCCAAGTGCATAACTTAACGTTTTTACACTTGGAGGCTGATGTGGGCATTGAGTCTCTGTCTGGGAAGTGCTTATAACGGCTATAATAGTCAGGAAATTCACATGAAAACATCTGAAAATCCAGCCGAGAGAGTAAATCATGCTCAATATCCTATCCCGGGTGTTGGTGGGATGGGGAGAAATGTTACATCTTCATTTAATTCACCAGATGATTTCTTGAGGAAGAATGTAAACTACTGCAGACTTAAATAAAGGGTAACCCTGATTGTATTTTCTGTGACAGATGTGGTATTATTGCCAGAGCAAATTTATAAGGCCATGGGCACACTACATGTGCCCCTTGATTCAGCAAATGCATCCTTTTCCCATTCCAGTTAGAAAAAGAGATCAGAAACAACTGAGATCCAGAGTGCAGCTAAGAATACTCATTTCCAGTTTTGCCTCAGGGATATGCCAACATTCCTCAGTAATAATATATGCAATCTGAAGAGATCTGGACATGCCACAGAACGTCACGGAGATTCATGACGCCGACCACATCACTCAGATCAGACAGCATGAGCAAGAGGGGTGAGTGCTGGAGACTGTTAAGCACCTGCACTCCAGAGGGTGAAAGATGAACCTATGAGTAGACACGAGTGGAATTTAGAGAATTGGTCGTCAGGGACGTGCCAGGCTATCCGCTTTAAAGCAAAAAACAAATAACTGCACCTCATATTTCCTTCCATAAGGAAGAAAGCACAATGCCTAGTCGGTTCCTTTGTGTTCCAAAGGCAACTTGTTCCTAAAAACAAAAGTCACTGAGCTGAGTCATAGAAGAAGAACAACTTACACTCATGAAATGCACAGAGTATTTAACTATATAGAGTACTTAACTAAGTCCAGGACTTCCTTCTAAGGACTGCATATACTGACTCATTTAATGCTCACAACAGCCCCCAGAAGCATTAACAATGGCCTCATTTTACAGATGATACCAAAAGACAAGACAGCTTAGGCAACTGTTACTAAAGTCACGTAATGGTTTAATGTCAAAGCCAGCATGTATAACAGCTATGCTCTATGTCTCTTGAGGTTACAGGAGAATGGAGGGCAGACCTGACACCATCTTCAAAGGCAAAGAACAGCATGTCATGTGGGGAGACCTACCGAAAAAGTGTGTTAAAAAGAATGAAAAAGAGGGAGAGAAGATAACTGACAGAAGATCATAGAGGGCCATTTTTTTTTGTCTTCCTAAAATACTAATTCTATTTTTATATTGCCAGATATGGTGGCTCTTTGAAAGTCTGTAATAAAGGGGCATGGCAGATAACTAACTAATATTCAGAACTCCGGAACATATCAAATACCCTGGAGTAAACTGGAACATTAACTGAACATATATTAGTAAAATATTTAATAGTAAGTATCTAACAATGATTATTACTATTAGAATTAGAATCTATTACGATAATCTTATATAAAGGCTTTAGAATTTTAATTTATGGTAACTTTTAAAGAGATCTATTTAAAAAGAAAAATGGATAATTTCTTACTTATTATATGAATTAAATAACCTTCATACCATTCTACACTACATCAAAGATTCAACATAAAAGAAAATAACAGGTCTAAAGACTATAATAAAATATTAGCAAGTTGGATAAGAATGGGATTGCCCAAGTTCAGCAGTGGAATGCCTGGACAAATGGTTAATTACTGAGTGTGATTCACAAAATTCTTAATCTTAGGATTAGTTTATTCACTGCCTCAGCAAGAGGATTTCAGAAAGACTTCCCATGTGTTCTTGCTTTCTTAGGTGATGTATGGGGGGGGGACAAAAGGCATTAAGAGAAATTTAGTTTAGCAGTGACTTTGTGATTTATCCCTAGGGAATGACGATATCCTAATTCTTCCAGCATAATAAGTGAACATATCTTTCAGCTTCTAGCATACAAGAGAGTTGCAGGGACATGCTGTATTTCTACAGGCTAATTCCATCTTAGTGGGCACTAATACTCAATTGGGGAAGGAAACAAGCTGTACTTTCCTTTTCTATACGGAAATCTGGACAGACAAGTATCTTGGCTTTTGGTGCTAATATCCTGGAGTGGGACCAACAAGACATTACTTCACCAAGGACAGACATTGTGAGAAGACAGAGGCTAACCATCACGGGCAGCAGTGGAAATGTGTGCAAAGCTGTTGTTAACAATACTCAGAGGTGGGATAGGCCCCAAGACTCCTCCCCATTTATGATGGGGAATCTACTCAAATTTTGAACATTTCCCAGGCAAGTAAATAATCGACTCTCAGAAAGAATGAAGACAAAGATTCTTTGACCAAAAAGAAGTCTAACTTGGCTGATAGTATACTTTCAGAAATTCAGCTGAGATGTGTAAAACTTAACTAAAACTAGAATTATGAGACTCTTACAAACATGTGGCTGATATGGTTTGGAATCTGAACATTATTTTATAAATAAACATGATGCTAGAAAAATCACACGGGGGGAATTTTGTGTTTTTCTTCCTCTATTCTCTGTACTTTCATGTATGTAATATTTTCCATCTTGATTTTCTCAGATCCAATTTGCAGTATAGATTCTGCCTTCCTCCAAGGGCTTTTGAGACATGTAATTAGATACTTTCTAGCTAAATTCAAATAAAAATTCACTCCACTTCAAGTTCAGTGTAATAATTAGTATTTTAGTCCAACAGAAGTCCTAACTATCATGTCTTATACCCTAAACCAAAGTTCCATGTATGGAACACTTCGGAACTTGATGAAAACTTTTTTTTAATAATCTATAATATACATTATTTGTAATATTATTTATTGTGTGGGGTACAGGTTGTCAGCTTGTTTGGAATGGAACTCTTTCTTCAAATAAAATACGTGATACCAATTATTTTATAATACAGATAACAATGTTGTGATATTATGATCTCCTAATAGAAAATTTGATTAAATGTACCAAATACATCTACAAACTCTAAGATAGAAAACAATATTAAATTTTTTTTCAAATGATAGTTAGCTTATTTAGACAAAAATTATTTTGTTAGTTATTACTACAAAATGTCTCTCTACTTTTAGTAAAGATGTAACATGATTTTATAGTCATGTTCCAACACTATTCTCCAGCAGTAAAAATTATTGCTTCAAATAACCAGAGTGAAAACCAAGACATTAGAAGAGTCTATCAAAAAGAAATCGCTACTGGACATTTTGTCTCAAATTAGAAATCATTAGAAATTTGTGGAAATTACAAATTAACTTTAATCAAAATAGAATTTTATCAAAATATTCTGGGAAATAACAAGCAGATATAATCCAAGATCTTTATGCATATTTTATACTTTTAACTTTGGGAAATTAGAAGTATTATAGAAACTATGAAATAAAAATGTTCATTTCTATCTAAATTCTGAATTGCATACAAAGAAAAAGGATTTAATCTAAAGATTAGTCACATCGAAACACATGTCACAGGAGAAAGTTTATTAAGGTATACATTGGGTTAAAAATTATTTGTAAGGGTCTACAGTGGAATTATTATGAGCATTTATAAAAATATGACAGGAGGCTACTTCTAAAGAATAAGTGATTTCGTAACACTAAAAGTGATACCATAATGTAAAACCACTGAAATTATACTTCATCAATTAAAAACTAAAAACTTATCCTGCTAACTAAAAAATAGGAAAATTGAATTCTATAACAAGAAATGCAGAAGCAAATAAAAATATTATCCTACAAAACTGTTATCTAAAAGAAAAAATCTAAAATCACTCAAGTAAAATAACAATAATAAAACAATGAAAATACACGGATGGTGACAAAAGTTTATTCCAAGAGAAAATGTTAACTTTAAATATTTTAATTAGCTTGGTGCCCATATCTCAGAGGTTAGGGTGCTGGCCACATACACCGAGGCAGGCGGGTTTGAACCAGCCCAGGCCCGCTAAACAACATGACAACTACAACAATGAAAAATAATAGCTAGGCATTGTGGCATTATGCCCAGCTACTTGGGAGGCTGAGGGTAGAGAATCGCTTAAGCCCAAGAGTTTGAGGTTGCTGTGAGCTGTGATGGCACAGCAATGTACTGAGTGTAAAATAGTGAGACTCTGTCTCAAATAAATAAATAAATAAATATTTTAGTGATTTAACCTATAAAAATAAACATTAAGTAGGCATACAATTCGAGGCTTAAAAAGTTAACAAATAAACATAGAAGGGGGAAGAATTAATAAAAAGGTAATTGGCAATTAAAGAATAAGAAAACTTTAAGATATTGAGAGATTTTCTTTTAAAGGATATGTTGCCTAGAGAAACCACTACTTAGTGTTATAAAGAAAAAATAGTTGAGAAAACACAAAGTGTGTTCAGAGATAAGGAAGCAAATATAATCAAAGCACAAATGAGACATTTTTATTACACAGTGGTTTACATTACGTCTGATAGATTCTAAAATCTCAATAGACCAGAAAATTTGTCTAGGAAAATATATATTCAAAAAATCAATGTGAGAATAAAGTAGGTGTAAAATATTAAAAGCTATGGAAGATTGGAAAATAAATGGTCAAAGTTCTACCTCTTATAAAAGGAATTTAAGGTCAAATGGATAAAATATTCAAATTTAATTTAAAAAGTACACAAGAAAATATTCTTACCAATGACAAAGTAATAAAATGCTTGAAAGTTTATAATTTCATAAGACTAACATATCTCCATCATAAAAATTCACAGAGATAACAAAAAAATAAAGCAAAATGCACCAAAATTAAGCATTGTAGATTCAAAACTCTGCAAGCATAACACCAATATTTGAGTATTCCCTATTTCATCTCCAGTTTTAATATTCGCTGCATACATATGTGAATACAAAGGAAAATTTAAACAAAACTAAGAAAACAAATCTTATGTTACAGAAATTCAAAGATTAACATAATTCAACATACAAACTGAACATGTTTTTTAAAAGGCAATTGAAATTTAATATCTATTATTTGTTAACTTTTAACAAAATGAATAAAATATTGGTAATCTAAGTCAGGAAAATTACTCAATATGATTTAAAATGTTATGTTGGAGGCAGGAAAAAGATTCTTTTTAACATAATAGCCATTGAAATAGCAGATCAAAATATATAATGAATAAATAACATAAAATTCTTATTATTTTCTTGTGGCATAATATTTGACTTGAAAAATTCATCTTAGAACTAAAACAAAACCTAATCGACTATTAGATATAAAATAAATTAGAATTATTCAAAAGGAAATTTAGCTAAAAAATAGAAGTGGAGATGATGAATTGAACTCACTTCTGGATGTGATTAGTTTGTGTGACTTGGATGATAGATATGCTTATTAAACTACTAAAAATGCATGACTAGATTTCAAAGAAAGATTGTTCTAGAGGGTTCTAGTCTTCAGCACAACACTTGGCAAAAGGAAATTATAAATTTATTGAGTAAATGAAACAAAGTGACTGGAAAGAAAAAAAAAGTCAAAGTATTAAGAAGACAATGATGGACCATGAAAGTCAAATATAAAAACACACATAGATAAGAATTTATGTAGGATTCAGATGCTGCGCCAGAGGTCAAACACTATGAACTCAGAAATAAGTTCATTTCTTTGCCAGGAGATTATGGCTGACTATAAAATATATATTGTTAATTGAGAAGGACAAACAGAAAAGAGATAACAAGATAAATTTAAGGGATGAGGAAAAGGAGATGACAAGTACAGACCACTTTTAAAAACGTGTACCCTCTTACAGCTAAAGTGATGGGTCAAAAGCTGCAAGATTATCTCATCAATATACATTGATGAAAAAATCAATGAAAAAAAGAAAAAAAGAATCTCATTGCCATATTTCCTTGGAAATATATATGCAATTTATTGTTTACAAAGCAAGTTTGTATACTTTATCTCCTTCATATTAAAATAAGCTGGGACACAAACAAGATAGTATTATCAACATATTCTTTAATTGAGGTTTTAATTTGTTCTCAATAATGTAACAACTTTATAGGGCTTAAAATTCAAATATAGAAAATGGTAATAAATTCTTTTCACATCTTCCCCAAAGCAACCTGTACTAGCAGATATCTTATATCTTTCCAAAGATACTCTATGCATATATATACAGCTATGTTTACATTTTACACAAATGCTAGCCCCATACTTTTTCGTTTCAACAGATATTGACCAAGATTAAGAACATTAATGACTTTACCAAGTGTGTCTGACTGCCAAGTTAGAAAGTGTCACGACTGTAGCTGAAGCGCCCATTTCCTGGCATCAGAACATTGTCTAATATCAGATTTTTTGTTTAGTAATTATGTGTAAAAGTTCATCACCTTGCCACTGTTCAATAAAATGTAATTAAAAGTATATATATATATACATTATTTTGAGTGTTCCCTTGTATTGATTAACTTTAGGTTATTGGTGAATTTAAGAGCCATGAATAGTTTGTTAATCACTTTTCATATGCTTACAAAACATGTAAATCTTGGAATATCACTAATCTATTGTGTTATATATTATGCAAATTAATATTTGTGAAACAGAAATAGCGATACATTCGAGAGAAGAGCTCGAAGGGAATACTCTTCATTAATAGAAAATAATAGGAATATCTAAACCTATATTCTGAAAGTATAATGTGTCAACTTTTCTACCATCTCTAAAAGAACAACAATATTTATTTCACAAAACCATGAAGATTACCAAGCTGCTGGCTTCTACCCCGCTGAGTTACTGCTTACCTTCTGAGGAAGGATTATCACATTAGCACTACTGACATGATGCATATCATAAATAAAATAAACCTCCGTAGAAATTATGTTCCAAATTGTAAAATACTAATGTTTCAGAGTGCACACAACTTGCATGAAATAAACGTGATTAAAGAAACCAAATCCTCCTATTAGCTTCACTGAACCCCTAAAGCAATTTAGGAATTTGTTTCTTACAGACAATTAATCACATGCGGGCGCACCAGATGAGAACTATTGATTGCCCTTTTCCCGGCTCGTGGTATTCAGACAGTAGACAGACAAAAGCCGTAAGCAAGGGGAAGCATCTTTCTGCTTCTGCCTAGTGCAGATTTTAATTGTTCTCTCCTAAGATGTGTGACATTTGCTGTTCATCTTTAGTGCAGAGCTTACTCCTTTCTTTCAACACAGACAGGTGCATGGGTGTTGTTATCTATTTACCTTTACACCCAGGTCCTTCATAAGCTCAATCTCAAAATTCACCACCTCATATGGCAGCCGGAACTGAGGAATTTCAGAAGTACTAAAAAAAAAAAAAAGGAAGAAGAAAAACAAGCATTAGTGGGAAAAATTATCAATCCTAATAAAAAGCAATGTCTTCGCTGACTAGTATTAAAGAAATAAATACCTCTTCTGAAGGTATTTATAGTTCACATAAGGTCAGCATAAGGATGTCCAAATTTTTAATGGTATGGTAAAATATTACATGGACTAAAGTCACAAAAGAAACTGATAGAAAATGAATAAATTATAAACAATGAAAAATGTATATATTTTGGTCTCAAAGCAATTTCAATACCTTTCAGTTCAATAAAGTATTTAGCTGATTCATTTAATAACAATTCTATGAATTTATAATATAAAATGAATTAAAGCTAAAAATAAGCTAAAGGTATAGCGTTTACTATACACATGCACATCTATATACCCATGTATACATATACATATTATAAATAAATCTCTAGCTTACTGAAATTCAAACGTGTGACTTGGTATTATCATGCTGTTCGGAATCTTATGAAATGAGTTGCATGTGATCTATAGAACATTTTAATAGTAGACCAGTCTCCTTTTATGAATATCCAAAAGGATATAATTCTTACTAAGTACATTAGCTGCAGTAATTTGGTGGTGAATTTTACCAAATTACCATTTTTAATAAGCTCTCTTTTCTACCGGGAAAAGACATATAAATTACAATGTAATGTGGTTTTACATGCAATGGAAGAGATACCCAGGCTTAACAAAGATGTTTTGTAAAAGAAATAAAAAGTTGTTGAAAATAAACTTTGTGGATCATCACTACAAATTTTCAAAATGCGTATGCTGGTTTCATTCCTTGGTTTAAAAACTTGTTTATTTAATTAATTCACATACATCACGTAACCATCAAGGTGCATGCTTAACAGTATCAAAAACATAAAGTATTAAACTAGTATGCCCAGAGAGGTAGACATTTGGAACAGAATAGAGAACCAAGAGATGAATCCAGCTACCTACCGTTACTTGATCTTTGACAAACCAATTAAAAACATCCAGTGGGGAAAAGATTCCCTATTTAACAAATGGTGCTGGGTGAACTG
>CAUYON010166810.1:0-10564 GCA_963573935.1 Arctocebus calabarensis
GGAAAAGGGAACACTTTTACATTGCTGGTGGAAATGCTAACTAATACATTCCTTTTAGAAGTATGTTTGGAGAATAATTAGAGATCTAAAAATAGATCTGCTATTCGATCCTATAATTCCTTTATTAGATATATATCCAGAAGAACAAAAATCACATCATAAGAAAGATGTATGTACCACAATGTGTATTGCATCCGAATTCATAATTGCTAAGTGATGGAAGAAGCCCAAGTGCCCTTTGACCCACGAATGGATTAATAAATTGTGTGGTACATGTATACCATGGAATACTATGCAGTCTTAAAGAAAGATGGAGATTTTACCTCTCTCATGTTTACATGGATGGAGCTGGAACATATTCTTCTTAGCAAAGTATCTCAAGAATGGAAGAAAAAGTATCCAATGTACTCAGCCCTACTATGAGGCTAATTTATAGCTTTCATATGAAGGCTATAACCCAGTTATAGCATAAGAATATGGGGAAAGTGGCAAGGGAGAGGAGGGGGGAGGGGAGGACTGGTGGAGGAAGGGTAAATAGTGGGGCCACACCTATGGTGCATCTTAGACGGGTTCAGGCAAAACTTACTAAATGCAAAATACAAATGTCTTCATACAATAACTAAGAAAACGACATGATGGCTATGTCAAATAGTTTGATGAAAATGTTTCAGATTGTACATGAAACCAGCACATTGTACCCCTTGATTGCACTAATGCACTCAGCTATGATTCAACAATAAATAAATAAATAAATAAAATAAAACAACTGGCACTCAACCTTGGAGGGACCCCAGGTGGATAGTGTAGGTCTAGAGTTCTAAACAGATTGACCTGGATAGTACAATCACCGCACAATAGGGAGAGCTCAAAGGGTCTCCAATATCCTGATAATGGAAATTCACAGACAGTTCCAATTAGCATAACAAGGGGATGGAGCCTGTTCACCTCTGGTGGACCACCAATTCAGGAAAGATCACTAGCCACAGTCAGGACAAAGGCATCAGCACCTACACTCTTGTAAGTCTGAACTGGGCATCAGTTTACCCACCCCTAAATGTTCAAACTTCTCATCATTGGCCAGCCCTTGACAGTCCAAACCAGGCAACTACAGCTCTACTCTTGAAAGTCCAAACCCCATTGCAGTGCTACACCCTTGGATATCCAAACCAGGCTCCCAGGCTCCACCCTTGAAATTCCAAACTGGGCATTAGTGGCTGCACCCTTGAAAGTCCAAACAGGGGTCATGCCCCCTGCCAATTAAAGTCCCAGCCAGTTGTCTGTGGCTCCACTGCTGAAAGTCCCAATGGGGGGTAAACCTACCTCCCCTCCGGCAACCCTAACCTGGTATTAGAGGCTCTGCCCTTGAAAGCTCAAAGGGGGGCATCTGTGCCACCACCCACAGGGCAATGTCAGAAGTCTTTCTCCCTCCCAGTGTTCTTCTCTTCCTGTGCCTCCCTGCCTCCACTCCAGTCACTGTTTCAGCATTTCTATTGGTACAATGCCTAGACCTCCTAGGGAATGGCCACACCCTCTGAGTTCTGCAGTGGGTAGACCTTCAGACCTCTGGGAAAGGTGGGGAAGGATGTATTGAAGGGAGAGTATTTGTTCAGTTTTACGCTGAGCAGGATGATGCCTAGACTCCCAGGTGGGACTTCTCTGAGGGAAGATGCCCAGTATTTTGTGGCTCCCACCTGCAGGATAAAATGAAAGGTCTTTTGTCCCCTGCTCACTTGCAGTGAGCCTACAAGGAGCCTTCCACTTAGGGGAAGGGTCTCTTGTTCTTGTGGTGCTGGGCTTAGTACCTGGAACTTGTTCACTTGGATCCTCTTTCTTGGAGTTGCAGGTTGCCACAGCTGAGTTGATGTGCACTTGTTTATCTTTTTTACTATCTCAGCTCCCCTCCTTTAGTTTCATAGGCCAAATATGTTCAGAATCTCTTTTTATTTTATAATAAAAACAACACAAGTTACAATAAAGCTAACAAGATTTATGAATTATATTTGTGTGGCATGAGGGAAAGAGAGGAGACAATGATGATTCCAAAACTGTTAAGAGCTGAAGAAATTTGGGGGAACTTTCTGCACATAGAGTGCACTGGGACAGATGCTGCTGGAAGTGGGAGGAACAGGAACTGGGGCTTCGGGCACAGGTGTGGCCAGGAACTTTCATTTCTACTCTCATCCACTAGTTTCATTGTCTTTTTTTGCTTTGTCTGTTCCTATGTTTCTGGCTTTGTAAGTTTTTGTTTTTGTTTTTGTTTTGTTTTTGTTTTTGCTCTCTTCTAGGAATTGCTTCACTGCCCAAACCTGGCTTTTTAATTTTCAGGTGAGGTCCAGGCTTTCCCACCAAACTGACTAAGCTACAGGCCTTTGGCTGGAGCTCTGCAGAGTCACCTATAGAATGTGCACTGAAGATCCACTGTGTGGACAGAGCAACAGAAACTCACCCAGGGAGACACCTTATCCTCTCCTTGGAACTGCAGACTGACATGCCTAGGAGTGACCCCAGGCTTTCTGAGGGCACTCAATGGGTCTGTGATTTAAGCCATTTAATGGATTGGAAGTAGGGTCAGTTTTTCCCAATGCACACAGTACAGATACATATATGAAAAAACAAAGTTAAATATCTCTTTCTAACAGGTGGGGAAAATGCATTCTGAGTGGTCCAAACAGATAATACTCACCGCACAAGAGGACAGGCAGTATGTCCAGGGTGCAGGTAGGGAGAAGAGCACTTTGGAACATACCTGATCCCTGAACAACAACCCATCCAAGGACAGTTATTAGGAGAGTTTGACATAGATGATCTACTCTGACTTCATTTGTAAAGGGACATCTTTGAGAGCACACCATTAATATGAGCCACGTCTTGTCAGTAGGTGTTATAAGGAAATGCTAACATGTATGTCTAAGTCAGAGCTAGTCCCACTAAGGAACAGAAGCTTCTCAAAGATGATGCTCATGTTCACTTTTTGTGAGCAGTACTAGCCCTGCTTTTGGTTTAGTTCAGAGATGGGAAAACAATTGGTCTCCCCAATACCACAGCCCAGATCATGCAGTGCAGGAGCAGAAATGGATCTCAGAGCTTTTTCAGCCTAATCCTTCAAATGGATGAGAGAGAGAAAGGCTTAACTCAAGTTGTAGATGCAAATCACGTGTACGCTTGAAGTCTTATCTGGTTGCTGTGCACACTACATGTATGTGGCTAGGTGTGCTCATAATTTGCTGTTTCTGCTGAGCCCAAGTCTGAAGAAAGGGAACCAGACTCTCAAGCTGTACATGCTTTGCCAGTCTCTTCCAGTCCTTTGTTAATTAAAAGGAGATTCACTGAGTGACTGTCACAGATCTAGACCTGCTCTCAGATGAGGATACAGCAGTAAAGAAGACAGATGTGGACTTTGCAACCAGGTTCTACAGAGAAGAGACAGAAAGAAATCAAGTAATTAGTAAAATAAATGATTTAGAAATCATGATAAGTATTATAAAGGAAGTCAAACAAGGATGGCATAAACTAGTGAAAAACAGGAGGGAGATACTGTAGATAAGAAAAGAAAGTAAAAGAAAATAAATGTATTCCATGGTATACATATACCACAGCTACTTCTCCCCTCTCCCACTCCTTTCCTCTTCCTCATCCTCCCTTCACCCCCTCCCCTCTCCTCCTTTTTTCCTCCTCTCCTTTCCCCGTTGCTAGACTATACTTGCATTTTATCTTTCATGCGGGCATCCAGGAAAACACAGAAGATGTAAAGTCTATTCTTCTTACATTTCTTATGGCCGAATGGTATTCCATGGTATATATATACCACAGTGTGTTAATTCATTCATGGCCCTTCGGTTGCTTCCACATCTTGGCAATTGTAAATTTAGTTGAATAAACATTCTAATGTAAATGTCCTTGTGCTAAAATGAAGGTCAGCTTTTAGTTCTCTTTTATTTTTATTTTTATTAAATCATAGCTGTGTACATTAATGCAAACATGGAGTACAATGTGCTGGTGGTCATTGACTTTTAATCTCCTCAAACAAAATAACTATCAACCCAGGATCCTGTATCCAGCAAAACTAAGTTTCATCTATGATGGAGAAATTAAATACTTTAATGACATGCATATGTTGAAGAAATTTGCCATAACTAAACCAGCTCTCTGGGATATTCTCAGACCTATCCTTCATAATGACCAGCACAATCATCCACCACAAAAGTAAACTCACTCAGAAACTTTTGATCAAATTCCAACTTCCACAGTGGTGAAAGGATTAAAAATGTCCACTGGACTTTCAAAAACCTAGATACCCAAAATACTACCAGGCTTGTCAATACTCTCAATTAATGTGAATGGCTTAAATTACCCTCTAAAGAGGCATAGGCTGGCTACTGGATACAAAAACTCAGGCCAGACATCTGCTGAATTCAAGAATCTCACCTTACCTTAAAAGATAAACATAGACTCAGTGTGAAGGGAGGGTCATCTACAATTCAGGCAAATGGAAATCAGAAAAAAGCAGGTGTTGCAATTTTATTCACAGATACAACAGGCTTAAATCAGCAAAAGTAAGGAAAGATAAGGATGGTCACTTCATATTTGTTAAGGGCAACACTCAACAAGATGAGATTTCAATTATTAACATTTATGCACCCAACCAGAATGCGCCTCAATTTATAACACAGACTCTAACAGACATGAGCAATGTTATTTCCTCCAGCACCATAATAGTCAGAGATTTTAACATCCTTTTGGTAGTGTTGGATAGATCCTCTAATAAGAAGCTAAGCAAAGTAATTTTAGACTTAAGCTTAACCATTCAACAATTGCATTTAACAGACATCTACAGAACATTACATTCTAGCAAAACTGAATACATATTCTTCTCATCAGCCCATGGATCATCCTCCAAAATAGATCAAATCTTAGATTACAAGTCTAACCTCAGCAAATTTTAAAGAATAGAAATCATTCTTTGTATTTTCTAGGACCATGATGGAATAAAATCTGAACTCACTAACAACAGAAATCCGCATACTCATACAAACATGGAAACTAAATAACCTCATGCTGAATGATAGCTGGGTCATAGATGAGATTAAGAAGGAAATTACCAATTTTTTTGAACAAAATGACAAGGTAGACATGAATTACCAGAACCTCTGGGATACCAAAAAGCAGTCCTAAGAGGGAAATTTACAGTGTTGCAGGCCTTTCTCAAAAGAACAGAAAGAGAGGAAGTCAACAACTTAACGGGACATCTCCCATTAAGCAACTGGAAAAGGAAGAACATTCCAACCCTTGACACAGCAGAAGAAAAGAAATAACTAAAAGTACAGCAGAACTAAATGAAATTGAAAACAAAAGAATCATACAACAAATCAATCGATCAAAAAGTTGGTTTTTTGAAAAGGTCAATAAAATAGATAAACTTTTGGCTAACCTAACCAGAAGTAGAAGAGTAAAATCCCTAATTTCATCAATCAGAAACGACAAAGGCCAAATAACAACAAACTCCTCAGAAATTCAACAAATCCCTAATGAACATTACATAAAACTCTATTCTCAGAAGTATGAAAATCTTAAGGAAATAGATCAATAATGGAAACATGCCACCTTCCTAGACTTAGCCAGAAAGAAATGGAAATGTTGAACAAGCCTATAACAAGTTCTGAAATAGCATGTACTATAAGAAATCTCCCCAAATAGAAAAGCCTGGGACCAGATGGCTTCACATCAGAATTCTACCAAACCTTTAAAGAGGAACTAGTACCTATATTACTTAACCTTTTCCAAAACATAAAAAAAGAAGGAATACTTACCAACACATTCTAAGAAGCAAATATCACCCTGATTCTCAAACCAGGAAAAGACCCAACAAGAAGAAAAAAATATAGACCAAAGACTGAATGCAACCCTGCCCCAACTGTTTCCTGTTATGGCTGATTCTTAAATCAGATTAGAATGGAGATATGCCCTTTTGGTCATCTCAGACTGCTGAGAATGCTATTCTACTTTTAGGCTGCTTTTAATCAAATTATACAATTATGACAAAATCATGCCTTTAAGCTACTGTACATAAAAACTGCAATAAAGTTGACTTTGCTTAGTCCTATTTAGGAAAAGTCCTCCTGGTCCAGCTATTTTCTGTCTTTTCTCTATCCCACACCAGTCTACTCCCAGGTTCCTAATAAATTGGCTAGGCTGGTTCCTGGCACAAATTAAAAAACAAAGACCATATGATCCTCTCAACTGATGTAGAAAAACCTTTTGATAACATCCAGCATCCTTTCTTGATCAGAACACTTATGAAAATGGGTATAGAAGAAACATTTCTTAAACTGATAGAGGGCATCTATAGCAAACCCACAACCAATATCGTATTGAATGAAGTAAAACTGAAATCATTTCCACTCAGATCAGGAACCAGGCAAGGATGCCCATTGTCTCCACTGCTTTTTAACATTGTAATGGAAGTCTTAGCCACCACAATCAGGCAAGACAAGGCAATCAAGGGGATCCAAATAGGATCAGAGGAGATCAAACTCTCACTCTTCACAAACGATATGATTGTATATCTGGAAAACCCAGGGAATCAACTACAAAACTCCTAGAAGTGATCAAGGAATACAACAATGTCTCAGGATACAAAATTAGCACTCACAAATCTGTAGCCTTTATATATACCAACAAAAAAACAATCAAGGACTCTATTCCCTTTACAATAGTGCCAAAGAAGATGAAATATCTGGGAGTGTATCTAACTAAGGACGTGAAAGATCTCTATAAAGAGAACTATGAAACTCTGAGAAAAGGAATATCTAAAGATGTTAACAATTGGAAAAATATACCATGCTCATGGCTGGGAAGAATCAACATTGTTAAAATGTCTATACTACCTAACACAATCTACAGATTTAATGCGATCCCTATTAAAGCACTTCTGTCATACTTTAAAGACCTGGAAAAATTAGTACTTCATTTTATATGGAAACAAAAAAAAAAAAACCTCAATTTGCTAAGACATTACTCAGAAATAAAAACAAATTGGGAGGAATCATGCTTCCATACTTCAGACTATACTATAAATCAATAGTGATCAAAACAACATGGTACTGGCACAAAAACAGACAGGTAGATGTGTGGAACAGAATTGAAGACCAAGAGGTGAACCCAGACACTTATCATCATTTGATCCTTGATAAGCCTATCAAAAATATAAATTAGGGGGAAGATTCCCTATTTAACAAATGGTTCTGGGTGAATTACCTGGCAACCTGTAGAAGACTGAAACTGGACCCACATCTTTCTCCTCTGACAAAAACTGACTCTCACTGGTTAAAGGACTTAAACTTAAGACATGAAACTATAAAAATTCTCAGAGAGAGCACAGGGGAAACACTTGAAAAAATTGTCCTGGGAGAATACTTTATGAAGGAGGACACCCTGGGCAATTGAAGCAACATCAAAAATACATTACTGGGGGGCGGCACCTGTGGCTCATCGAGTAGGGTGCTGGCCCCATATACTGAAGGTGGTGGGTTCAAACCCAGCCTTGGCCAAACTGCAAAACAGAAAGATAGCTGGGCATTGTGGTGGGTGCCTGTAGTCCCAGCTACTCAGGAGGCTGAAGCAAGAGAATCGCCTAAGCCCAGGAGTTGGAGGTTGCTGTGAGCTGTGTGAAGCCATGGCATTCTACCAAGGGTGATAAAGTGAGATTCTGTCTCTACAAAAAAAAAAAAAAGAAAAGAAGAGAAAATGAAGCAGAGTTAGAGTAAATGGAAGAGCCTAGGGATAGGGGTGCTAATGGGGTGGAGGGGCAGCCAGCAGTATTGAACTGTGTAATAAGAGTTGGCCTAATTGAGAAATAAACCTATAAAAAAATACATTACTGGGATCTGATCAAATAAAAATCTTCTGCACTGCCAAGAACACACTAAGTAAAACAAAAAGACAGCCCCCAGAATGGGAGAGGATTTTTGTAAGTTATATTTCTGACAAAGGTCTAATAACCAGAATCCACAGAGAACTCAAACTTATTACTAAGAAAAAAACAAGTGATCCCATCTCACTGTGGCCAAGAAACATGAACAGAAGCTTCTCTAAATAAGACAGGTTCATGGTTTACACACACATGAAAAAATGTTCATCATTCTTAATCATCAGAGAAATGCAAACCAAAACCACCCTGAGATACCATCTATCTCCAATAAGAGTAGCCCACATCACAAAATCCCAAAACTACAGATGTTGGTGTAGATGTGGAGAAAAGGGAACACTTCTGCACTGCTGGTGGGAATACAAGCTAGTACATTCCTTTTGGAAGGAAGTTTGGAGAACACTAAGGGATCTGAATGTGTTTGATTCAGACCTGCCATTTGATCCTGGAATTTCCTCTTCTAAGTGTGTTTCCAAAAGGCCAAAAATCATTTGGCAACAAAGATATTTGCACCAGATTGTTCATTGCAGCTCAATTTATAATTGCCAGATCATGGAAGAAGCCCAAGTGCCCATTGATCCACGAATGGATTAACAAATTATGGTATATGCATACCATGGAATACTATGCAGCATTAAAAAAAATGGAGACTTTGCCTCTTTTATGTTTACATGGATGGAGCTAGAAAACATTCTTCTTAGTAAAGAGTGGAATGGGGAAAAAATGCAATGTACTCAGTACTATTATGAAACCAATTTATAATCACTCACACGTTCATATGAAAGATGAATCACAACTATAGCCTAGGATGAAGGAGGGGAGGGGAGGGGGAGGGAAGGAGGAGAGTGGATTGATAGAGGGAGAGTTAATAGACTGACCACACCTATGGAGCATATTGCAAGTACAAGTTGGATCTATCAGGGGTAGAACACAAATGTCTTAACACTGTAATTGGGTAAATGAGGTGAAACCTATGTTGATTAGTAGGATGTAAGCATTCCAATTTGTACAAATAATTGACACATTGAATCCCATAATGGCTTAAATGTATTCATGATCTGTGTACAAATGACTTAATAAAAAAATAAATTATTAAAAATATGGTGGAAATAATGGAAATGAATGCATTAGCTTTTTAATTTTGTTCCCATTTGTAAGGTGCCAAAAAAATGAACTGAGCAAAAACGTAGATAGGAGAATGGGAATTGAAAATTAGAATCAAAATATTTATCTAATTGTTCTTGCAAAATAAAAAGTCACTACAATAACCATCGTAGCAATTTCAATGACGCAGTGTTTTCAAGATGTTGTGGGAAGGTAAGTGTGGTGGTGTGCTCCTGGAATCCCAGCTACTTAGGAGATGAAGCAGGATGATTGTGTAAGCCCAGAAGTTTGAGCCTGCAATGATCCCAACAATACGCTCCAGCTTGGGTGACAGAGTGAGATCCTATTCCAAAAATGGTAAAAAATTTAAAAACAAGATCAAGGGAGAAAGTTAATGAACACTCAGAACAATAGAGTTTTAAAATGTTTGTGGAAAATAAGAGAAAGTTTTAGTAAATCTGTGTTAGATGACTTGATGGAATCCTACACAAGACAATGTACCATGTGTAGCTTGAAGGGGTTTGGTGATTTTACTGATTTTGCAGTGTGGTTTTATATTATTATAATTACAGTTATCTCAAGTGACGATTCCAGGTAACAAAGATACTTGTGAGACAGTAAGTTACTATAAGAAACTTAGATTGCAGTGTCCTAAGAGTGAGATCAAACTCTTAAAAGAAATTTGATCATTTATGTTGAATTAGGCCTTTGTCTATTAGGAAATCAATTAACACAATAATTTGAGAAAAATAATATTATTAATTTCACATAGGTATTTTTTCCCATTTAGTATTCTTCCATATGTTTGAGTATATATTCACAACACCTATCATAGGAGGGAACACAGTAATTTATAGTCACAGGCACTAAGGTCATTTTATGTATATGGCAGAAATTTTAATAAGTGATTGTTAATTGATTTAAAGAATGTGTTTATTATAAGAACACATCTTATATTCTGTTAATTTGAAATAGAGTAGGTTATATTAAACCCCAAGGAACAATATTTCTTTGGATGTATTAAAAATTCTAGCTAACATTAATTTTAGCCATTCTGTTCATAATATTTCAGAATACAATAAAGTGAAAACATGATTACCCCTGAATTAGAATTCATAAAGCTGCCACATTTGTTGTTTCAATTATGCGAATAATGCTTCCTTATTTTTTAATCTGAAAGAACTATTTATAATATTTAACATCAAAGCAAAATGAATTGAGTTGTTAGAAATAAAGGTATTTGTACAACATTGCCATATTATTAGATTATTGTGGATTACACAAAAATAAAAGCACATATATACTATTCATTTTTGTTTTTTTCTAGAACAAGATCTTCCTTTATTGTCCAGATAGGACTTGAACTCCTGTACTCAAGTGATCCTTCTGCCTCACCTTCCCATGTAGCTGAGACTACAGGCACCAGTCACCCTCTCATCTAAAAAGCACATAAACGCAATGAAGATTTTAAACATCAAACAAAGTCAAACCATGTTTTCCATTGTTTGCAGTAAATGAGAAATAATCATTTGTTAA
>CAUYON010166811.1:0-13254 GCA_963573935.1 Arctocebus calabarensis
TATATAGTGATCAAGAAAATGCCATGAAGGCTAACTGTAACAGTACGATCAAAACATTTCTGAATGTATATGAATCGTGCCCTATGATTGCACCAATGTACAGAATTATGATTCAATAAAATTATTAAAAAAAAAAAAAACATGATTTCTGAGGGCCAGGAATCTGGGAGTTAAGGTCTTAAGCAGGTAATGTGTGTTCTGGGTCTCTCATGAGGTTGCAGTCAAGTTGTAAGCTGAAGCCACAGTCTTTAAGACTTGACCTGGACTGGGAGATCCACTACTAGGTTCACAAGAAGTCAATTGTTTAATGTGGCTATTTCCACTGAGCTGTTGCTGAACAACAGCACAAAGAGCAAGAATGTCATGTTCATAACCTGATCTCAGAACAGACTAACCATCACTTCTTACGTTTTATTCTGTTGGTCAGACAGACCAATTCTGATACAGTGCTAGAAAATACTACATAGGAGTGTAAATACCAAGAGATAGGTCATGGGGAGCACATATATTTTCTTCTTACTTTGCCAGAGAGTGGAAACTTAGTTACAGTGAGTGGAAGGTGTTATTCAGCCCCCATTCCTGGAGCTGTGTGTGAATCCTGACAGGGTAATAAGACTCTGTTTCCTTTGGGAGTAATGGTGTATCTTTGGAGTAGGTATTATTATATATCCACCCTGAACACTGATGACAAATTATCGTAGACATCACTAGCCCATCTCTCACCTAATATCCAGGGAGAGTGCTCTGTTTCTGTGCCTCCAAAGTATTCAGACACTTGTTAGCATTCCAAGTGGACAGCGAGGAGGCCCCAGAATGTCACTATCCAGTATGGAGCAACCATCTGTACATGGCTGTCAAGTACTAGAAACACAATAGCCCAGATTGAAATGTGCTGTAAGTTGTAAAATATACTTCTACTTTGAAGACTCTGCCTGGTGAAAAAATTAAGTATCATAAAATATCTCATCAACATTTCGATGTAGAGTATATGTTAAATCATATTTTAGACATGTTAAATATAATATTAAAGTTAATTTTATCTTTTTTACATTTATTTTAATTTTTAAAAAATATTATAACTATTGTTGGGTGAGCACAGTGGCTCATGTCTGTAGTACAAGCACATCTCTACTGAAAAAAAAAAAAAGAAAGAAAGAAAACCATTAGCCGGGCATTGTGATCAGCTATAGTCCTACTCAGGAGACTAAGGGAAGAAGGGAAGAGGATCTCTTGACCCCAAGAGTTTGAAGTTGCTGTGGGCTATAATGCCATGGCACTCGACCCAGGGCACAGAGTAAGACTCTTTCTCAAAAAAGGAAAAATTGAAACTACTATAAAACTTAACATTTCTTATGTAGCTTTTATTCATAACTTGCCTTACATTTCTATTTGAGAATGCTACATGGATGGGAGATGACAATATGAGCAAAAAGCCTCCTCATCCAATACAAGAGCTTGCAGTGCCCTTCCACAGATGATATTTGATGAACATGAATAATAAGATTTGGGCTCCAGAAAAGTCATAAGTAAACATCATAGGATATGAGCACAGTGGTGTGTTGTAGGTGATACTGTCAATACTGTGCCATGTTTTCTCCTTGTCCTATAAACACTTCCTGCTTTTTCTGAAAACATCTGGGCACATTTCTCAGGAACATCCTAAAGCAAGATTGTCCTCATCCCTGGAATATAGAGGATGGAGGGGCCTGGATATTATGGTCCCTGAGAATGGCTGTCAACCAAAGATGAATGGAAATTAATGGATAAATGTCCAGGTTTCTTTGGAAAGCATACACTGAAGCATACACGCTTTCCATTTTTACCTAGACGTGAGCAAGACAGAGAGTCCCTGCCATATACAGAATCTCTGCTCTCCGTAGCAGTTACCATCCCCTGAAATGTGGGCTTCAAGCTTTCCTCTATTCCTACTTCCCTACTAGTTATTTCTAGGATCACTTCCCAGGCAAACTTCTTTTACTTGGTCGTATTGGTAAGGTTTTCTTCTAGAGCAGTGTTTTTCGTCCTTTTTTATCTCACAGCACACTTGAACATATAGTTAAACTTTCATGGCACACTTAAATTCTTAAATTATGTTGATAAAAAAAGAGTGAAAAAAGAATATACTTACTGTGCTTTGAACTTATTTCAAAAAATAATTTAATTAATGATCTTTAAAAATTTTTGCAGCCTACCTAAGCTCCTCTCATGGCAACACTGGTTGAAAAATCACTATTCCAGAGACACACGATTTAAGGCAGAGTCTGCATGAGTACATGGATTTGCAAGCCAAAGTGGATTGGGAAAATACAGGATGAGCTTTATGGAATTTCTGATTAACATAAGCATTTGTCAACTTGACATAATAATACACCAGCCATACATCTTTTCTTCATGTATTTGCTCTCTTGCCCTCTGGCCTTGTATTTATGTCTCATTATTCTGTCCCTGACAATTTCCTACTTGTTCTCCTCAAAATAGCATCCTCTGGATGGCTCTGTTCACAAAGCCTGGCAATTGCCAAGTTGGGGCAGGTTCTGGAAATATGGACCTTGCATGATAGCCTAAAGTTTTCCTCTTGACATTTGTTGAAAAGAAAATCAGTTTTCTTCCTCTGAGGGTAGCATGAGAAGGACTCTTTACCAGACTCTTTACCCCCCTCCTCCTATTGTGACAAGTTGATAAGCACTGTATTTTCATTCCCCTATTTTCTTCATCATAAATAGGTCTCAATTTATAATCTACGTGTGTAGTTTCACCTGGAAGCAGGAAAGAAGGCACACTACCCTATTTTAGCTCAGCAAGACAAGAACAGTCAGAAGGGTGAAAGGTCAGAGTTACCTACCAGAGATGGGTCTGAATGATAGCACCAAAAAATCAGAACATGATTTCCTAGGGGACAGTGACTGTGGCATAAAGAGATGCTGTCTCAGTGTCTAAGTTGTATAAAAAATGAGAACAGTAGTAATAACAACAATACCATTTCTCATAGGTAGAGTGCTTTTTGGTTTATAAAACATTATCACAGTTACCTTCTCCTTTAATTCTTTCAACAACATTATGAGGGAAGCAACAGTTATAGTGGATATCCTGGCAAATTCTTTGGCCATCTGTACCCTTACAATAGCTGATTTGTGTAATCTCTACCCATCTGTACCCTTACAATAGCTGATTTGTGCAATCCATTTTCATGGTTTTGAGGATATAAGGTCTATTGGAATGAATAAAAGTGAACAGGATTGATTTGATGCATGAACATTCAATCAATTTTTTTTTGTTGTTGCAGTTTTTGGCCAGGGCTGGGTTTGAACCCGCCACCTTCGGCATGTGGGGCTGGCACCCTACCCCCCTGAGTCACGGGCGCCACCCAAGATTGCATCATAAATTTCAAACATGCACTTGACCAACTCACATCCATTTGTCATCTCAGCTCACTCCACCCCCAGCTCTGTTTTCTTTTTCTTTCTCCCAGCCACAAATTATCCATATATGACCCACTTGCCTAATTTCTCCATCAATACATTAATTCTTCCCAGTCGCTTGGAGCTTGATTTTAAAATCAGTCTGGGTAGTGGACCTCTTTGGTCTGGTCCCAGGACTGTCTCCTGAGTAGTGCTAATAGCCACCATCCTTTACCAATGTGGCATAGATTTTCAGTGTAAGTTGAAAACTGATATGCAGATTTCTTTTGTCACTGTGTTATTGTTTTACTTCTTTGAAAACAAAATTGATAAATAAAGCTGAGGTCCATTGGGAAAGCAAAATTGTCAGAAGATTATGCTTTATGATTGGAAGGGCTACAGAAAAGGTCTGTTAAAAGATTAGGAGTGGGAAAATGCAAAGAGTTCTTGATATATCAAATAAGGTGGCAATTGGTATATTATAACATAATGCCATGCTACCAAGCAACATGAGCTCATGGTAGTTACCAGAGACCAAGAAATTAGCCAACATTCCTCATGAAAGAAATCAGTTTACAGCAGACACAGTTATCCTAGAATAGAAGCTGAATAAGGGCAGGCCTTTGCCCTTGTTTCCCACTATATCACCAGCTCCCATTACAGCATCTGACTCAAAGACAATATGCACACAGTTTTTGAATAAATGAATAACTAAATTATTAAATAAATTTGACATCTAGTCTATAATAACCTCGTTCCTTTCCTGAAATCATTGGTATCCTATGGTATCTTATAAATAAGCATGTTTTAAGGAAGAAATTTGAACAGTCCCTTTAAATTTTCTCAAACTTCCACTAATGACGCAAAGGAAAATTCAGTTACACTTTGTATTTCTCAGCTAGGAATGTTCTGGCCACAGGGCAGAATGATATTTTAAAATGCAGGGAAAATAATCCACCAGTTTAATCTGCACAATGTTTAACACAAATATCCTCTCCATTAACAATGTGGTGCAAGAGAGAGTCTGGGGGTCATTAGAGAACTTCAAAACACCCTGCAATGTGTTTGTATAAGATTAGCCCTTCATCGAAAAGATGTGTTCATTCTCGATATGGCTTTACGTCAGGGTTGCTGGCCTTAATGTGTGGAACGTTTCCAGTTCATCAAGGCAAACGTGCCCAGAGCTATTTTCTGGGTTTGAAATAAAAGAAAACGCTCTGGTAAGCTTGAAACCTTTGTTACTGTTTCTAGTCCTCTCTCTGCTCTCTTTCCCTTGCTCTTTTCTTATCTGAGCCACCTGTGTTTTCCTCACTTAGGAAACAGTGCTACCCATACAGCAAGTTGTGATAATATTTTCCCAAAACCCTCACTCATGAACTTGGCTTTAGTTTTAATACCAGAGAGTTTCAAACACCAAAACAGAAGCAATCATTCTTCTCTGCTTTCTATAGGTTTAACTCAGAGATTTTTTTCCTCCTAAGATACTTTGACTTAGATTTGACACTGTTTCTTTTATAACTGAGTTTGAAGAGAAAGGCAAGGGAATACCACACACTCAAGGCATATCGTAGGGATGGGATAAGTTGTATTGTAGAATGAAGCCAGGCAAACATGTTGAAAGGCAAAAGTTTAGCTCAAACTACATGCCCATTGCTGGATGGCAGAGGGCTCTGCCCACTAAAGTCACTCAGGCTGACAAGTCAGCTACCATCTCAAACATTTCTGGGTACCAGGAAAAACTAGAGCTCTAAAGTAGTGCTTCTTACATTTTAATCTGCATGAGTTCACCTGGAGAGCTGGTGAAAATGCTGATTCCTGTAAGGAGAGATGGGTGCTGCTGCCACCATTACTGGGCTGCCCGATGTGTTTTCAGTGTCACAGGCCTGACCAAACTAGCAATCAGATATCCTGGTCCAGAAGTACAGTTGTACTAGACACAAAGCTCCTTCCAAGCGCAAGAGGGCTGGGAAGCACAGTCCAATTAAAATACTCAGAAGAGAGAACTAAAAACATTAAAATATTTGGTTGACATCCAGAAATATTAACATAGCACAAAAGAAAAATAAATACTTTTTAAAAAATCATTTTAAGCTAAACTGGTCATTGTGTTAAAATGTTAATTTAAAAAATTGGCAGAGATTTTCAACCCAAAGTTGATTGGCAGTGGGGATTTTTTTTTTTTTTAACACAGAGACCTGACAATTTGGGGTCAGTAGTCGGACTTGGATGTTTGTAAACTTTTTTTTAAAACTACTCAAATAATTCTCTAGCCAGGACTTCAAAAACCCTGAAACGGAGGTTCCTAAGCATTTTTTGAGAATCTAAAAACACGGTTTAAATATTGTATTTGTAGGGGCAAAGGAAACCTTCCTTCTACCTTTGAAAGTTTGATTTCTGACATCTTCCCAGGTGAGGTTACATTCCTCAGGCCCTGAAACATGAGTTAGTTAAGGAAACGACCGGAGATATTTGCTTTCTTCCTCAGCAGGCCCAGTCCCTCTGAAAACAAGGATAACGCTGTTTTAGCATCTGCTAAACGCCAAGGGTCTTTAATTCAAAATACTCAGGTCACCACCTTAAATATGAGAAAACTGAGCTTTAAGTAACTTTGAGGTGCCCTCTTCTGCGGTGGCCTTTCCTGGGCTCCTTTAGAAGGAAGAAGCTGACCGTATCCCAGAACCACGGCCAAAGAGGGAGACCCTTGAGCACAAACACAAGAGTCAGTTAATATGGAACTGAATCTCACATTCAAATTTTAATAACTGTGAATATTGCTAAAGAGCTTCCCTATGTGCAAGTTATTAAACTTCTCTAAAGCTCAGTTTTCTCATATTTAAAGTGGAAAAATTAGCTACTTTACAAGACTCATGTTATCCTAAATGTGAAAAGATATGCAAATCTCTTACCAGAGAGGCAAACATGTTGTTATCCACCAAAAGGATAATTTCCATTTTTTATTGGCATGATAAAAGGGAGCTGCCTACATGATGCTGAAGACACTGATAATAAAAAATGCCAATGCCTTCCATTTCCTTTGGCGCTATCTAGTATACACACACACACCCCAAAATTATAGCCTTCTTAATCACCTTAGCCATTGAACTATGGTAACGTTTGTAGTTAAGGGTTACACAGGCACAAAATTAATAAAGTATAAGCTAGATTTGTTAGGCTACCCCAGCACAATGATTTGGATGAAGGAAGCACAATGAGATATAAAAAGTATATAAAGGGAGAAAAGAATGTTATAGTTATGAATATTTCATTTCAGTAACACAGTAGTTAAGAGATAGGCTTTTGAATCTCAAGAGATGTTATATTGTTGTTATTCCCGATGCTGAAGGAGGTAAACTTACAGAGTTTCCTTCCATATGAGATGGTGCAGATTTGTGATAGCTTGTGACCAAGATGGTCCTAATGTTCCCCTCAGCTCCACTGAACATTAGAGAAGCTTCTTTCTGAATTTAAGGCCCTGACATCCCTTAGAGCCTTGGCCTTAGAGAATTTTCAATCATAAATTCTTCTCTGGCCTTTTTAAAGATATAAATCTTCTGCCAGCCTCCAGCCCGTTTTCCTGTTTAAGAATATCTTTTTCCAGGCCCCAGGAGCTATTCCTTTGAAGTCATGAAGGAAGATAGTGTCCCTGTATTCTAGTCTTGGTGGGATAGGTAGGAGCCCAACTTTGGTAAGCACCAATTAATTAGCACAGTGACCACCTCCCCTCTATATTCCTCCAGTTCTTTTCCACTAGCTCACCCCAGTGCTTACAAACTCTCCTGTCTTTTGCTTCCCTTGAAGGCGAGTTCAGTCTTTCCCCCTACTACGTTATTAGTCTTGACTAATACAGTTGTAGTCTTGAAGTCTTCTTTGTCTGTCTAACTTTGTACAGTACAATTTTTCATTTATGTGAATAGTCTCTTTAAGTCAATGGCCATCAACACTTTTCCAAAATTATCCTTGAATGTTTACTCCAGATTATAAAGTAAAGCAATAAACTATATTTAACATTAAGGTTTAGATATTGAACATTTCTCATGCTCTAATAGGCTTCTGAGAATCATAATAACCCCAAAGTAGGTGGAGATTACATATATTGCATCATTTATTAATAAATATTAAACTGTTAGTTTTGCCAAATTTAAATCGGAGGAACCTGGAAAAGCAGGTCTTATCTTCTGATTCTTTGTAGAAGAAATGCCAAGTTCTTAACCCACTTTATTAACATGCATTGAAATGCAGTATCAGAAATATAGAGCTGAATAATAAAATATATGTGTTAATACATAAGCTTTTTATTTAGTTTGCACTGAATATTATTTTATCTCTAAAATAGAGCCAAACATCAGGTGCTTTAAAATTAAAGAACTCATTTTTTACAATAACTCCAATATCAAGAAAAGTAATTTTAACCTAAAATACTTCTCATCTTTTTGTAAAAGTAAAATAATTGGCAGAAAGACTTAAGCTTTTCCACTGTAGTCTAATATTACTTTAATCAGTATTATAAATGCTCAATTATCACATTGGTGGAATAGAAAATGTGAAATGTAAGAGCAACTTTCTTAAATTCTCTGTCCGTGTTAGTACTAGCTAGATAGA
The DNA here is from genome assembly GCA_963573935.1 of Arctocebus calabarensis. Taxonomy (NCBI): domain Eukaryota; kingdom Metazoa; phylum Chordata; class Mammalia; order Primates; family Lorisidae; genus Arctocebus; species Arctocebus calabarensis. The sequence continues at coordinate 7,998 of CAUYON010166811.1, forward strand.
AGCAGGGTGGATGACAATGTAGTTAGACTATTTTGGACTGACCTGGGTCAGACTGACCTGGGCTATTATGAGAATGAGACAGAATAAGACCCTGCACTTTGGTTGTTACAAAGACCTTGCAGGTGGGTTGGATTCAAGACCTTGCATGTGGGCTGTTTTGAGAACAGAGTTAATTAAAACCCTGGGAGACTTCCAGGAGGCAGTTCATACTTCAAAAAGTTATGTATAAAATCCAGAGCCTGCACTGTACACAATGCCTGCAGTCATTAAGATGAGCCTGGCTTGCTGTGCAGATCATTAATAAATACTTTCCTTTTCTTACAAAAATCTTGTTTTCTTCAATTATTTTGGTGACTACCTCAAGCCACCCTGCTGCTCCAATATCCCCACTGTCTGCCTCATTTACTTCTGCCAACCCCTGTGGCATAGCACCCACTGATAAAAAATAACCACAAAAAGCAATATCCAAAAAAATAGTTTGAACATCATTATGATTTCCAAGGAAGTTTAGTGCTACCTTTAACACTTTGATCAAGGTCCTTTGCTAACAAAAAAATTAAGATAAAATAATTATTAATTTGTTCATAATATTCATTTCATAGAATAGAAAATTCAGAAGTTTAAAGATGCCATATATCCTAAGTTAATCAGTAGTCAGTAATAGGTTCACTGTACTCTAACAATTACAATCCTATCAATTAATTGATAAGAATGGAAAAGAATATCTAGAAGGGAAAAAATGGAAGATTTACCCTATCACACTTCATATTTATTATAAAGTTATAGTCTTTGATACAGTGTAATATTTGGCACAAAGATAGGGAAATGGAGAGAAGGACAATAAAAATTTCAAATATATACATATATATATGTATCACATATGTCTTGAATATATATATACATTAGAGCCTCTGTGAGTTGACCACCCAAGGGACTGTAAAAAACTGGTCAACATACGGAGGTGGTCAACATAAAGAACCAAGCCTTCTTTTCTGATAGCGTACATATGTGGCACATGTCCAATCTATGAAAATTAGGTCAACTTAAGGATGTGGTCAATAGAGGGAAGTAGTCAACTATGGAGGTTCTAATATATGTATTTATTACGCCCATTTTCAGTTGGATTATTGTTTTTTTCCTAATGAATTGTTTGAATTTCTTAAATCTCTCTCTATATAGATTTAGAAATCTATATATATAGAAATTTGAACTTCTTAAATCTATATATATATAAGAACCGCCATAGTTATATATATAATTATATGTTATATATTATAAAATATATATTATATAATATAAAATGTTTTATATATATAAAGCATTATAAATAGTCACCATGTAGCCACCATGACGCAGGTGGAGTAAAATTATTTTTTTTTACTGTGTAAATCTGAGTATCTAAACATAAATATATGCAGTTACTCAGAAATTCCACACAGAGTTTTATGCACAACATAAATGTACTTAATATGCCCCCTGAAAATGTACAAGCAAGTGATTATTATTATTTGTAGTTGTCAAATCTAAAAACAAACCAAATATTCATCAATAAGCAAAAAATTATATTTGAATACAAATATATCCATCTGCAAAAGAATGAAATCAACTTCTGTCTCTCACATATATAAAAATAAAATCAAAATAGACTATAAAGATTTAAACCTAAGAATAGAAACCATGGAACTACTAGATGAAAGCATTGAGAAAACACTACATGACATTGGTCTAGACCAGTGATTTTCAATTGGTGCACTGAACCCCTAGATGTGCCATGAAAATTTTTAAAGATCACTAATTAAATTATTTCCTAAAGAAGTTCAAAACACAGCAAATATATTCTAATTAAATTATTTCCTAAAGAAGTTCAAAACACAGCAAATATATTCTAATTAAATTATTTCCTAAAGAAGTTCAAAACACAGCAAATATATTCTTTTTTTAACTCTTTTTTTTTTTGGAAACCCCTAATTTAATTTTGCCCCCCAGGTCCACGGTTCCCTGCTCGTAATAAAAAAAAAAAAAAAAGGTTGAAAAACACTGGTCTAGACAAAGATTTCTTGAGTAAGACTTCAAAGCTAGGCAACCGGAGCACAAGTGGACAAAAGGAATCACATTAAGGTAAAATGCTTCTGCTCAGCAGAGAAAACAATCAACAAATTGAAGAGACAACCCAAAGAATGGAAAAAACAAATATTTTGAAACTACCTATCTGACAAGGGATTAATGACCAGGATATATAAGAAATTCAAACAAAGCATTAGGAAAAAACAAACAATCCAACTGAAAATGGGCAAAGTATATGACTAGAAATTTTTCAGAATAAATGACTGAAAGCATATGAAGAAATGTTCAACACCACTAATCATCAAAGAAATGCAAATCAAAACTGCAATGAAATATCATCTCCTTCCAGTTAAGCAATGACCGATGCTGGTGAGAATGAAGAGAGAGAAGAACCCTGGCACCCTGTAGGTGAGAATGTAAATTAGTACAGTCACTGTAAAGAATTGTATAGAGGCTCTTCTAAAGACCCAAAACAGAACTACTATATGATTCAGCAATCTCACAGGTCATGATATATCCAACACAAAAGGAACCAATATAGAAGAAGTATCTGCATTTCCATGTTTAATGCAGCACTATTCACAATAAGCATGATATGGAATCAGCCTAATATGTTCACTAATGGATGAGATAGATAAAGAAATAGCGGTACATATACACAAGAGAATATTATTCAATCATAAAACAGAATTAAATCCTCTCATTTGCAACAACATGAATGAAACTGGAAGACATCAGGTAAGTTAAAGAAGGCAGGCACGAAAGTCAAACATCGCATATTCTCACTCTCATATGGAAGCTAAAAAAATTCAGCTCTTAGAGATAGAGAATAGAATGATGGTTATCAGAAGAAAAGAAGGGGAATTAAGAGGGTGATAAAGATGGGAAGGTTATGAGATGAAGAAACATTAGGATGAAATAAGATCTAGTGTTTGGCAGCACAAAATGGTGACTACATTTAACAATGGTTTATTGTGTATTCCAGAAAAATAACCATAAGAATATACTTTAAATGTTTCTAACAAAAGTATGACAAATATTTGACATGATGGATATATGAGTTACTCTGATTTGATTATTGCATAGGGTATGCTTGTATCAAAATATCACATGGGCCCCTTAAATATGTACAACTAATACGTAATCATAATAACTAAAAAATAATAATATTTAGAGAAAACTTATGTTTGGGTAAATTATATGCTATGAATGAATAAAAATAATGGACAGAAGAAATATTATTTTTCTAAAGTGGAACAAATTACTGATATAAGAACAACATGAATATTTTATAGCTTATAAATATGCCAAGTAAAAGAAATCAGACACAAAAGAATACTTAATGAATGATAACATTTACATATAGTTCTTAACTAGGCTATACTAAAAATGATGGTGGAAATCAGAGAAATAGTTACCTTTGGCATGAGGTAGTGACTGGGAAGGGTCATAAGCTGGTTAAATGGTATACTTATATCTAAGTGATAGTTATGTAACGGTATGCATGGTTATAAATATTCACCAAGCACTATACTTGTGACTGTTTAGAGTTTTCTGTATGTATAATTTATGTACATTATGGTACAACAAAATTTATAAAAGCACAGATATTGCCCCAGATATACTAGAGTAGAAAAGACTTATACATAGAAACCTATAATCAACTTATATAAGCAATAGAAATAGAAATTACAAATAAATGACTGTTTCATAGCTCAGAATTGTGGAATATAGGTTCCACAAACTAATTGGAGTATAAAGAAAAGTTTTCTAGAGGAGATACATTTTGAGATGGAATTGAAAAGAAAAGCAAATTATTGATAGCCAGATTCTGGTAGTGGCCAGTCAGAAAATAGCATTTCTCTCCTAAATTAGTTAGATGTATAAGAAAAAGTGATGGCAATTTTTTTTGGATTATAATCTATATTGTGAAATTAAGGTGAAAAACATACTAAGAGTTGATTTTGAGTGACTTCAGAAAAGAGTAAGGAATTTGGATTTCTGTAGACACTGAGGACCATTGAACATCATAAACAGAAAAAAGTCATGATCATAATTATGTTTCAGAAAAATAAATTGACCTCAAGTTTATTGGCAGGAAAAGGGAATTGATGTGGCAAGAAAACATAAATGATACAAAAATCTCATTCATTTTCATTTAACAAAGAGTTATTAAAGTCTGTTGACTGGCTCAGGCAGAAATTAGTGAACAGTGAAATTGGACCACTCAAGTTGGAAGGGTGACAAGTGATATACATGAAATCTTCATTAGGAACAATTTGAAAAGTTATTTATTAAATACCACTAATGAAAGGGTATGGCAGTGTCTGAGTTAAGAATATATTCTGCTGCCGTAAATGAAAATCCCAATCAAGAGTTGTAAAGGAAATCAAAATATTTTAAACCCAAATACTTACCACTATTTGATCTTTGACAAGCCAGTTAAAAACATTCAGTGGGGAAAAGACTCCCTATTTAACGAATGGTGCTGGGAAACCTGGCTGGCGACCTGTAGAAGACTGAAATTGAACCCACAACTGTTACCACTAACGAAGATAGACTCACACTGGATTAAAGATTTAAACATAAGACATGAAACTATATAAATTCTAGAAGAAAGTGCGGGGAACACTCTTGAAAGTATCGGCCTGTGCGAATACTTCATGAGGAGGACCCCCAAAGCAATGGAAGCAGTATCAAAAATACACTCCTGGGATCTGATTAAACTAAAAAGCTTCTGCACTGCCAAGAACATAGTAAATATTGCTAGCAGACAGCCCTCAGAATGAGAAAAAATATTTGTAAGTTATGCCTCTGACAAAGGCTTAATAACTAGAATACATAGAGAATCCCAACGTATTTGCAAGAAAAGAACAAGAGATCCCATCTCTAGACGGGCAAAAGATCTGAAAAGAAACTTCTCTAAAGAAGACAATTGCACGGCCTTCAAACACATGAAGAAATGCTCATTATCCTTAATCATCAGAGAAATGCAAATCAAAAGTATCTTGAGATATCATCTAACTCCAGTAAGATTAGCCCAAATGATGGAATCCCCAAACCAGAGATGTTGGCGTGGATGTGGAGAAAAGGGAACACTTCTACATTGCTGGTGGGAATGTAAACTAATACATCCATTTTGGAAAGACGTTTGGAGAATACTCAAAGATCTAAAAATAGACTTGCCATTTGA
>CAUYON010166814.1:0-13716 GCA_963573935.1 Arctocebus calabarensis
CACCCAGGCCTTCTCCACTCAGGCCCCCCCAACCCAGGCCCCCGCCACCCCCGGCCCCCCCACCCCCCCCCCCGCCCCCCCCGGGCGCCCCCCCCCCGCCCCCCCCCAGGGGGCCCCGGGCGCGGGGGGGGGGGCGGGGGGGGGGGGGGGGGGGCGGGGGGGCCGGGGGGGGGGGGGGGGGGGGGGGGGGGGGGGGGGGCGGGGGGGGGGCGGGGGGCGGGGGGGGGGGGGGCGGGGGGGGAGCGGGCGGGGGTGGGGGGGGCCTGGGTGGAGACGGCCTGGGTGGAGGGGGTCTGGGTGGAGAAGGCCTGGGTGGAGAAGGCCTGGGTGGAGGGGGTCTGGGTGGAGAAGGCCTGGGTGGAGGGGGCCTGGGTGGAGGGGGCCTGGGTGGAGGGGGCCTCAGTGGAGGGGGCCTGGGTGGTGGGGGCCTCAGTGGAGGGGCCCTCAGAGATCTTTCTTTCAGTCCAGAGGCCAGACCCAGGTGGGTAGGCAGCAGAACTCTGCCAAGTTGTGGCAGTGAAGACGGCAGCCATGGAGGAAGGCTCAGTGCCCGTAGGCCTGGCTGAAGGTCCTCCATCCTGAGCCTTTGAAGTGGGAGGGAACCTGGTGCCTGAGGAACCAGCCACTCTCATTGACAGCTCTGGGGAAGTTCCTAAGGTCCCAGCTGCCTCCTGGGAAGGAGTCGTATCCAGACTGTGGCTTCCCCCTGTGGCTTCAGGCTCCAGGACTGCGGACTCATTCATTCTCCTGGTGGCTGGAGTGGTTCTGGACATAATTTGCCTCTCAAATTTGCTGCCACTTTGACTCAGAGCAGCAGTCGTGCTGTCTAGATGCGCCTTAGTTTCTTGAACCCATGTCACATTTGGATCAGCACAGAAGGATCTGTTCTGCTTGGTCTTGAAGCTACAGGAAGGAAAACAGGGACCCAGTGATGTTCAGGTACCAGAAACCCACAAATGCTCTGCAGGTGAGCAGACCAGGCTGGAAATCTTGCTCTTATTAGCTGGGAGGCCTGGGCGACTCAACCTCCGAGCCTCTTCCGGGTCCTCACCTAAGAAATGGAGATAGGAATGCCCACCACCTGTAGGGTGGCCAGCCGTGCTAGAAAAACTGGCATGGGCTCGGCGCCTGTGGCTCAGTACACCTGAGCTGGAGGGTTCGAATCCAGCCTGGGCCCGCCAAACAACAATGAGAGCTGCAACCAAAAAATGGCCGAGCATTGTGGCAGGCGCCTGTAGTCCCAGCTACTTGGGAGGCGGAGGCAAGAGACTCGCTTGAGTCCAGGAGTTGGAGGTTGCTATGAGCTGTGATGCCACTGCACTCTCTCCAGGATGACAGCTTGAGGCTCTGTCTCAAAAAAAAAAAAAGAAAGAAAAACTGGCATGGAGGGGGCTCTCGGGATTAGGGACATTCCCTTTTATTTATTTATTCATTTATTTTTGAGACAGAGTCTCAAGCTGTCGCCCTGGGTAGAGTGTCTCACAGCAACCTCCAGCTCTTGGGCTTAAGTGATTCTCTTGCCTCAGCCTCCCAAGTAGCTGGGACTACAGGCGCCTGCCACAATGCCTGGCTATTTTTTGTTGCAGTTATCGTTGTTTATCTGGCCTGGGTGGGGTTTGAACCCGCCACTCTTAGGGTATGTGGCTGGCGCCATAACCACTGTGCTACAGGCACCGAGCCAGGGACATTCCATTTTAAAACCAGAAAAGTCCCAGGCACAAGGAGACAAGTGGATAATCTTACTTCTGTGTTGTTGGAGAGTAGATCAGTCATAGCTGAAAATAGTAATAATGTTAATAATAATATTGTTACCATCAAGGCAGGGGGCTTTGGGCTGAGTCTTCTGATTGGGAGAAGACTTCACAGGTGTCCTCTGATGCCGGGTGTGTGCCAGGCGAGCTCCATGGTGGGCCTTTGCACTCTGGAAAGGACCTTGTGTCACAAAGTCCTATTCCTTCTCTCTCCGATTATGGCTACAGGCTGTGTCTGGGCCCCTTGCCTCCTTTCCTGGTGCATGTTCTTGGGCTGAGGGGTCTGCTAGGGCTCTAAAGCCATACATATGACAGCCCCATAGGCCGGAGTGCCATTCAAGTCTTGAGCTTCCTCCGAAGCTGTGTGTGGCTGGTACGCCACCCAGACTACCACTCAGGGCTGACTCAGGCCCTTGTTTCATGCCGTGGCCTGTGCTTGGCCTTTTTCCTCTGTTTAAACTTCACACCTATCCTGCAAAGAAACCATCCAGCACATGGGCTTGGTGTGGCGGCTCACGCCTGTAATCCTAGCACTCTGGGACACTGAGGCAGGTGGGTTGCCTGAGCTCAGAAGTTTGAGACCAGCCTGAGCAAAAGCCAGACGCCCATCTCTGCTAAAAATAGAAAAATTCGCTGTGAGTTGTGGGTGCCTATAGTCCCAGCTACTTGGGAGGCTGAGGATGAGACATGAGGATTGCTTAAGCCCAAGAACTTGAGCTTGCTGTGAGCTACGATGACACCACAGCACTCTACCCAGGTCAGTGACAGAGTAAGAATCTGTCTCAAAAAGAAAAGAAAAGAAAAGCCAGCCCACCTGCACACTCATCCCTGATTCATAGATGAGGACCCTTAGGCTCAGACAGGTAAATAAAAGCACCTGGCTTCAGGATGCTGGGAGGCTCCAGATGCTGAAAAGTGGAGAAGGCCAGGAAGCAGGTGTGACCCTGTAGGCCCCCTCCAGCATGGCAACCCCTCCCCCTCCTCCTCCCGTGCCTCTGTGCCTCTTCATCTCGAGGGCTCCTGGGGGAAGTGGGCCTTGACCGAGAGTGAAGAGATCAGGCAGGAGCACGCCCTGTACCTTGCCCCTCTTAGAAGCTGCACAGGCACGGAGAGGGAGTGCTACACTTCCTTCAGCTGAACCTAGAAGGCATAGGCCTGTCCTCTGCCAGGCCCCTGGGCCCAAAACTCAGTTTTGGAGAAAGGCCTCAGGGCTGGGCAATTGGGCAATACTCAGGAGAGGGCCCAGGAGGAGCAAGGGGTCCCCAACAGGCAGGGGTAAAGTGGCTCAGCTTAATCACTCTCCAAAGTCTCATGGGGACCCTCTTTCCTCATCTGTCAAAGAGAGAGAAGGATCTCTGTGGCTGCTATTGCCAGCACCCTGCCGAGCACTTTAGTTACACCGTGCCCCTTCATTCTCCTGGCTGCCCAGTTTCCAGACAAGGAAACCATGGTGCAGAGGGTAAGCAGTGTGATCAGGGATACCCAGCCAGGGAGAGAGGAAGCCAGGATTTCCACCAGTCTGTTGGAGTCTGGACCCTGCACTGCAGGACACTCTGCCTCTCTGGTGGGTTCCAGAGCTATTTAAAATGTGCTTCAGCCCAGGAGGAACTGCCACCCTCAGCAACTGCTCCAGGCCACAAGCCAGAGCCATTCAAAAGCCACCCCTCACCTTCACTATGTGGTGCGTATTTTTTTTTTTTTTTTGAGACAGAGCCTCAAGCTGTCACCCTGGATAGAGTGCTGTGGTATCACAGCTCACAGCAACCTCCAATTCCTGTTCTCAGGTGTGTCTCTTGCCTCCACCTCCCAAGTAGCTGGGACTACAGGTGCCTGCCATAATGCCTGGCCATTTTTTGGTTGCAGCTGTCATTGTTGTTTGGCGGCCCAGGCTGGATTTGAACCCGCCAGCTCAGGTGTACGTGGCTGGCGCCTTAGCCCATTGAGCCACAGGCGCCGAGCCATGTGGTGCGGATATTAAGGTCAGTGAAGTGGCCTGTGGGTATGAATTAGCAGAGACCTGAGACTGAGGCCTGAGATGGGAATTGAAGCGACCATGAGGACGGTACTTACATGATGGCTTGTCTGCTGCACGACTTCTGGGTGTTTTCATAGCCAATGAGCAAAGCCACTGGTATTGGTTTCTCGGTCAATTTTTTGCACTCATGTTGGCATTTCTTCACACTATGGTGCTGTCCTGAGTCCACAGAGACCCCCAGTCAGCACAGCTGTCCATGGGCATCTGCCTTCCCAGCCCCACAATAGCTTGTTCTGGCCACAGTGCCCAAGTCACAGCCAATGCCCAGCACACCTGGCCTTGACCTTCAAGGCCCTCGACTCAGATCCCCGCGCCCCCAGCCCCTCCACACTTCTCTGTGCTTCAGTTTCTCCACCTGTAAAATTGGGACAAAAATAGTATCTTCCTCATCAGCTTGTTGTAAGGATTAAAGAAAATGAATTCTTATATATAAAGCTTTTTTCGCCTGGCACGTATGAAATGTTTAATTTTTAAAATTAAGTTGCCTCAGCTGGTCTATCATCTAGCAGGAGAGATGAGTCTGAGAAAGACTGAGAACTGCCTGAGGTCACAGCCAGCAAGTGATGGAACAGGTTCTCCTACCAGCTCTGGCTCCTGTTCCCAGGTGGCCTGTAGCCCTGCCCATCCCCCAACCCAGCCTTTACCCCAGGAAGCCACCTGCTATGCTTCTGCCCTGCCCCCCATGTGGACACTGTTCATCTTTCTCAGGCTGTTTCATATTCATGGATTTCCACGCTCTCTGAGATGGATTTCCCAGACCTCTGTCCATCCACATCTCAGGTGTCAATCCTATGATATGAGCCCACATAAGCGCACATCAGCACAGTGGTACATAAGGGCAGGGTGCAAAAAAAAGTACTCATTTTAAGAGATGTTATCTATGCATGACATTTTGAAATTGAATTGAAGGTACCATTACTGGTCAAGTGTACCTAGATATGCCACACAACGTCCATTTTACATGCAATTTGTACACTTTGGGGTAATGATCAATTTTACTTCCAACAGAATCTCTTAAAACGTGTATGTAATTTGGGGGGCACCCATGGTATATATCCCTGCAAATAAAAACACACAAAGACATACATACAACTAGAGACATACACTTTTTTTTTGAGACAGAGCCTCAAGCTGTCACCCTGGATAGAGTGCCATGGCATCACAGCTCACAGCAACCTCCAATTCCTGGGCTTAAGCAAGTCTCTTGCCTCTGCCTCCCAAGTCTCTGGGACCACAGGCGCCCGCCACAACGCCCGGCCATTTTTTGGTTGCAGCCGTCATTGTTGTTTGGCGGGCCCAGGCTGGATTCGAACCCGCCAGCTCAGGTGTACATGGCTGGCACCTTAGCCCGCTGAGCCACAGGCGCCGAGCCGATAATACACTTTTTTAAACATGTGAGTACAACTGCCTTTTTAAGAAAGGTGCTGAGTAGATCCCTTGTTTTGCCATTCCGAGCCCCAATGAGTTTGAGAACAGTTGCTGGAAGACATTGAATCATTCTGCTTAGGCAAGAGGCATAAAGAGGACGGTTGGAGATGGAGTGTGGTGAGGGCGGGGGCAGAGTCCACTGGGCAGGGACATGTGTGGCCGAATACCACGTGGAGCCAGACAGAAACCCCGGGACAGGATGAGGATGACTAAACCCAATTATTTTATATAAACATTCGAAGTTGTTTGCCTTGCATTTTCTTTCCCCTTGTCCCTTCCCCTAAAATCTCCAGCAAATTTTTTTCTGCTTAATGTAAACTCAGGAAGGAGGGGTGTGAAAAATAAGGGAGAGCTTGAGTTTCAGATCCGGGTCAAGGTTATGTGCAGCAAAAGCAGGATCGGGGGGGGGGGGGTTTGTAAAGGCCAGAAGTTCCAGGGAAGTAGAGTCAAGGTGATCTTATCTAGCCCTACAGGGCCTGGGAGGCCCCAAACTGATCTGTGGGTCCTTCCAAAGCACATATTGCTCATGCACAAGTACCTACACATATGTGGCTATGCAAACATACTCCGCCTTCACAATGCACACACACACAGACTTTCTAGAAGCTGCCGGCTCCCCTCCCCATCACTCCTCTTGAGCGTTGGCCCACCGGCCTGTGGCAAGTGTGGTTCGGGGCCTGCAATTCGGGGCAGCACCGCTCCCGGGATAGGCAGGACAGGCTCCTCCAGGCACAGGCTGTCGCTTATCTCTGAGGAACCAGGATGTGAAGGTCACCGCGCAGGCTGCTTGCCTCCTTTCTTCCCCAGTGGGACTTCAGGATGACTCAGCTACAGCATACCCACGCTCCACAAATGGAGCCAGGCGGCAGTCCCCTCAACTGGCCTGGCACATGTCTTCCTGGGGAAGCACCAGAGAAAAAGGTGCCCCCTGTGTGACCTGAGATAGGAAGATGCAAAGGAGGCTGTCCAGCGGGCAGGAGGGGAGGTCCACTCTGTGGGCCCCATATTCAGGATCGGGAAGGCCACTGCCCAGGGCTTTGCATAGCCACAAAGTCACGCTGTTCCCAAAGTCCCCACCATTTGCCCTGATGCCTGACTGCTGTTAGCCAGGCTTAGCTCTTGGTTCTGCCAGAAAGATTGTGTAACTAACCTAGGCCGGCCTGTCCCTTCCTGGAACTGGAGTTTTCTTTTCTGTAAATAAGGATAATGCTTCATTCAACCAGTTGTCCATTATCTGTCATAAGAATGTCAGGAGAGCAGAGATCTCATCCGTCTTGGTGTCACAGTGTTTCACAGCATCACAACAGGGTGGATACTCAATAAATACTCATTGAATGAAATTGTGTCTCAATCTACTTATTCCTCTTTAGCGCATCTCTCTTTCATTTCATTCATCCACCCATCCATTCATCTGTCTGTCCATGCGTCCATTCATCCATCTATCCTTCATCCATTCTTTCTTGTCAGTCTCCTTCCCCTGCCCCACCCACCCACCTGTCTACCTCCCACCCCTCTCCTACTTGTCCCCATCCACCCCTCTACCCACACAGCCTCACCCACCTACCACCTGTCCCTCTTCCACTCCCCTCATCTCACCCACCCATCCATCCCTCACCAGCCCACTCATCCATGTTTCATCTCTCCATTCATCCATCCACTTCCTGATTCAGCCAACACTTGCTCAAATCACTTCTGAGTATACACAAAGCTAACTTGTCCTCAACCTGGGGTTCTGTCTCTCACAGTTGCTGGTACTGAGATTGGAGGGAGCCCCTCCATCCCAATAAACGTCATCAGATCACCATGTTTATTCACTCAACCAACAAATGCTGGTTCTTCTCTATTTCCCTGTGCTGGGTGCTATGAGGCCAGTGGGATGAGCGCGGCCCACCACTGCCCTCTGAAGGCTCCTGACCTGATAAGCAGGTGAAACAAGCCGGAAAACATCGGAGTCCTTCTTGTTGAGCACCTTCTGTATGGCAGACCCTGTGTTCCGCCCATGAATGTCTGCTCTCCTTAATGGCCAGCATCCCAGCAAAGGGAATATTATTATCCCTGTTTTATAGATGCAGAAGAATCAGAGAGGTTAAACAACTTGTCAGGGTTCACACAGCTGCTTAGTGGCACAGCTGGTTTTCAGCCCCTAAACTATCTCACTGTTCTAGGCTGCCTTACACATCAGGTAGAAACACTTATGTTCCAGAACATAACACAAACATAACTGGGATTCACAAGAGAGAGGCTACTTCCAACCCTAAGTGATCAGAGGAGGCATCTTGGAGGAGGTGTCCTCCAGGCTGGACAAGCAGGAACGTTTTGAGTCTCTGGGTGAGGTGATAGAGCAAGGGCTGAACCATTCCTCAGCTGTGTGTCCTGGGCAAGCCACTTAGTCTCTGAGCCTCAGTTCCCTCACCTGTAAAATGGGTGTGATAAATTCTGCTTCACAGGGTGGTTGCATGAATGAACATTTTTTTTTTCAGTGTCTGAAACATTCTTCCCTTAGGGTTTCTCAACAGTGGCACTATTGGCATTTTGTATCAGATAATTCTTTGTTGGGGAGACTGTCCTGTGCACGGTAGGAAGTTTAGAGTCCAGCAGCACCCCTGAACCAAATACACTGGGGCCCTTCTAACAACCACAAATATCTCCAGAAATTGCCTAATGTCCCCTGGAAGGGGGGGGCAAAAATCACCCACTGAGGACCACTGCTCTGAAGAGATCTCCCCAGCTCTCTTCCCGACTTTCTTCAACACTGCGCAAACACAATTGCCAGCTAAATGAGGCTCTCTTACGCCCTATTTAAAACACCAATATCTCTCCTTCTTTCTCTCTCTCTCTCTTTTTTTTAATCACGGTACTTTTTTTTCCCCTTCTAACAGACTAAATTATTTACTGATTTATTTCATTATCATCTGTCTTCTCCAGTCAAATTTCACTACCCTGAAGGTGAAGTTTATTGGTAATTTCTTCATTGAAGTGGATTCAGCAACCCAGAGCTTGCCGCAAAGTCGGTGTGTCTGGTAACTATTTGTTGAATGAATGGACAAAATGCATGAAGACGTGCTTTGTGACATATAAAACCCTAACGGACAGAAAAATGGAGGCATTTTTATTTAAACTCGACAGAAGCCTGGATCTGACACTCTGAATGTATCCTCCCCTGCCTTCCCCGTCCACCCCTACTGTTTCTCAGGGGTGCAGACTATAGGAGCTTAAAACGGATTTTTTTTTTTCTCTTTCTTGCCAGGACTTGAGTGGGAGTGAATGCGTCAGTGCTTGGGGAGAAAAAAATCTCTGCTCTGACTTGTATCTGCAGGTTTGTTATATAAAGCACAGGAGCCTCCTGCCTGATACAGCCCCACAAACCCACATTTGGGGTCTGACGTAGCTGTCCGGCACCCAGGGAAACCATTACGAAGCCCTAAACCTTCTCTCGGGGGCTGTCTGGCTTCAGAACCATCCTTCATCCTGGTGGGAGGTTTCAGGGAGTTTCTCAGAGCCACGAATGTCAGCTGTGGTGAGGGCCCCCCAGGTGGGCCTAGTCGAATGCCCAGTTTCACAGAAGGAAAAAATGAAGCTCAGTAAGGTTGAAATATAATGTCTGATATCTCCCAGCAAAGGCAATGACGAAGATTACGGCAGGAGCCTGAAGGTCCTGAAGCCCCAGGATGCTAATCAGAGGGCCCAGGGCCCCCTTCAGATCCTAGGCTAGGAATCCCCTCAGCTTAGCAAAAGTAATTCTTTATCTTCCCTCTTCCAAAATACCCTCATAGGCAATGGAATCTCATCAGGTCACTCCACCCCTATAGGTAACAGCTAGATTTGAAGGTAGGACAGTTGGGACCAGACAAGGCAAGACCCTGCTCACAGTCACACAGCAAGACTTTCACAAAGCACCTGCTGTCTAATTTCCCATCTTCCAGTGCTTGCTACCCCAAACACCTCAGGCCTTGGGGCCCATGCCAGAAAGTAGGAAGCTAGCACCAATTTGCCTGGCTGCTTCCACCTCCCCCACAACCCCCTCACCCCCACACCTGCTTCCTGGCACACTGGGGAGTTTGATCCATGGAGATAGCCTAGATTAGAAGATGGGGACTGCTTCTCATTCTCCCAGATTCTCTACATGCCCTAGGGCAAAGTCTCACTTTCTCTGAGTGTCAACCACCAGATGACTTGGGCACCCCCTGGGAGGGGCTGACTAACGGTCTCCAAAGCCCATAGCGGTGGTGAGCGTGCATCATGCTCTCTCCTGCATTTAGTCCTATGAATCTTACCCTTTTCTGCCTCACTTGCTGGCTGTGCATCCTCAAGCCAGTTTCTAAACCTCTCTGGGTCTTCATCTTGCCCCTATTAGGTAGGATGGATACCATGCCCAACCAGATGCTGGGCTCCAATAACCCTGTGACTGGAGGCAATAGCATTTTCTAAGATAAGCTTGGCGGAGGAAAATAGCATGACAGAGTAGACACAGACAGAGGGACAGGGGCTACAGACCAGAGCAGCAGTGGAGGTGAACCCCATCCATGAGCTGCAATGACCTTGACCTTCACTGGTTCTAGACCCCCTACTCCTGGGGACCTTGAAATCAAGGCAGGAGAAAGTCCTAACTATGCCTTGGCCTCAGGCCAGGACTGCAGGTTACACATTAACCCTAGGTGAGGAGACCTGGCCCATTGTCATCTAGGGCCTCCCACCTCCACATCCCAGGTGCCTCTGTAGACTCCTCCAGCCCCCACCTTCCTGGCACCCCCCCCTACACACGCACACCTGGCCCCCTTGTGCTGCCAACACCACCTCTCTGTGCTGCCAGGCAGCCGCCACCTAGCTCACAGGGACAGGCAGGGACAGTTGTGGAGGTTGGGAATCTTCCCAGCTCTACATTCGGGTGGGAGACAGGGGCCATCAGGGTCCAGCCCCTCCACCACACTTCCCTAGAAAAGTGGCACCACAGACCTTCAGCCTTACCTAAGGGGCCCTAATGGCAGGCCTGAGGGGCAGAGGAGGGGCTAGAGGGATGTCTACCCCACTCATGCCCAAGTCCAGGCCCCACTCACCAGCCAGCAGGATGGTCAGATGGCAGAGGGCAGCCACGCGGAGCAGCCAGGAGAGAGGTAGCAGAGCCATGGCTGGGGCGGAAGGTTCTGGGCAGGGGCCTGGGCAGGCTGCGGGACCACTGGATGGAGCTCAGCGTTATCCTGCGTTATCCCCCTGCCGCTGGAGCTCTGCACGCTCTCTCACTCCGGTTATAATGGGGCTCGCTGCCTCCGCCTCCAGCCCCCGTAGGCAGGCGGTGGGAGGAGAAAGGAAGGGAGCCAGTGTGCAGCGCTGCATTCCTCAGGATGTTGCCAAGGAACCAAGCTGGCTCCTGGCTATGGGAGGGGGCCTCAGCCCGGGATCCTGGGCCAGCCAGGGTTCAAAGGGCTCCTCCTCCCCTCTGCACATCCTGCCTCCCTGCCCAGAGCTGGTACTCCTGTAGAATCCGGGGCTCTACTCCCTGAAGGACAGGGAGCAGGTGCCAGAGAGTGCTGAACACCGGCAACCAGGACTCAGGCACTACCAGTCTGGGTCCAGCAAACTATGATGGACCCCAGACTTCACTCCTTAAAATCCCAAGTGCTGAACTGTGAGCTCTTATGGGGGCCTTGCTCATCCATACACACCCTGAGTCCAGCAGTGCTGCTGAAAGAAGGGTCCAGTCCAACTTCATGTACACAGATGGGGAAACTGAGGCTCGCAGTACCCCAGCCGTCCAGAACATGAGGGTGGAGAACCCACCTCCCACTGCCACAGTGGAGAGGACTAGGACCAGCAGGGGCATGGACAGCTCAGGACAGTAGAGACCCACTCCCGTCTCTATTCTGCCCCCTATTCAGCCAGGGACAGTGTGGCTGCCAACCCATCCTGGGTAACTGTGCCTCTTGGCCCCTGTGGCTGTGCCCTGGAGAAGTCCTGTCTCCATCTGTCCAAGGAAGGTGTTGGGGTAATCCATTGGGGACCCCTCCAAAGGAGGGGGTTCACATGCCATTGGAGGTGGTAAGGACACGGCCAGGCAGCACCAGCCAGCAGCTCCCCTCACACAGGCCAATTGTGCAGGCCCTGGGTGCAACATAGCCTGTTTTAGGCAGCCTTCCGGAAGGCCATGGCAACAATTCCTGAGACTCCAGAAAAGTCAGCACCAGTGAACTGTGCTGGGCTGGGCATCTCCAGGCTGCCATGACAGGGAAAACCAGTTTGTCTGTGAGCCACTGTTCCAGGCTATCAGCCAGCTAACTGGTCCAGACTAGGCTGGGCTGGGCAGAGGGGCTGACAGCTCCCAAGACCAGGGGACCTCTCTTTCTCCTCAGCCACACCCCCACTCAAGCACAATAATAGGGCTGTCTGGGGTGCGGTGCGGGGAGTGGGAGGCTGAATGTTCCTTGAACAGGAGGACCCCTGCAAGACCCCCGCCCTTGCACCCTGGTATGGGCCAACTCCACTCACTCTGGCCATGCGGATGGGAAGCCGGTAACATTCACATCTCTACCTTCACATTTCCACTGTCCAACCCCCATTTCATAACCAGGAAAACTGAGGCCCAGAGAGGGACAAGGAGTGGTAAAAACCAAGGTCCAGGGCTCTTCTGCTCTGCTTTTGTAAGAGCAGAAGAGGAAGAAGAGGGGGAGGGAGATGAGGAGAAAGAGGAAGGGAAGAGGGAGGAGGAAGGTGGGGGGGAAATGTATTCAGAGAAAGAGGGTCTGGCTGCCTGTCACTGTCGGCCAACACACAGACGCGGGGATGGGTCCACCAACTTTACTTGTCAGGAGGCCAGGATTCTGGAGAACAATGAGAGTACAACAGGAAGAGCAGCCAAGACTCTTCTGGTCTTCTATTTCCAAACTCACAGTTTTATCCATAAAGGTTCAAAGCAAAGACCACATTAACTCTTTTTTTTTTTTTTTGAGACAGTGTCTGACTTGCTTGCCCTTGGTAGAGTACCGTGGCATCGTAGCTCACAGCATCCGCCAAGTCTTGGGCTCAAGATATTCTCTTGCCTCAGTTTTTCTATTTTTGGTAGAGACAGAGTCTTGCTTTTGCTCAGGCTACTCTCAAACTTGTGAGCTCAAGCAATCCACCAACTTGGCCTCCTAGAGTGCTAAGATTAATGATATACTTCTTATCTCAATAACTGAAGCTTTTACCCTCATCTCTACACAGTTCTGCCGTCTACAGGTCCAGCTTGAGTTCGCTGGTTTTTCTCAGGGGGAAAAGGCTAGATGCAGAAATGATGTAATCCAGACAGCTTGCTTGCTGTAGGGGTCAGCAGCAGGAGGTTCCAGAGGTCAGTCCACTTTCCCTTGAGTTGTTCGTCAAGTGTTTTCCTCCAAGTCCTGAGGATAACCTGGTCACTGACTGAAATGTATGCAGGTTCAGGAAGCAGGGCAAGGGGCCTCTTCTTAAGAAATTCAGAATGTTGGCTTGGCGCCTGTGGCTCAACGGGCTAAGGCCCCAGCCACGTACACCTGAGCTGGTGGGTTCGAATTCAGCCCGGGCCCGCCAAACAACAATGATGACGGCTGAAACCAAAAAATGGCCGG
The DNA here is from genome assembly GCA_963573935.1 of Arctocebus calabarensis. NCBI lineage: Eukaryota > Metazoa > Chordata > Mammalia > Primates > Lorisidae > Arctocebus > Arctocebus calabarensis. The sequence goes on from CAUYON010166814.1 coordinate 12,789, forward strand.
GCGTTGTGGCGGGCGCCTGTATCCCAGCTACTTGGGAGGTGGAGGCAGAAGACTCGCTTGATCCCAGGAACTGGAGGTTGCTGTGAGCTGTGACGCCACAGCACTCTATCCAGGGTGACAGCTTGAGGCTCTGTCTCAAAAAAAAAAAAAAAAGAAATTCAGAATGTGGCCAGGCATGACATGGCAGAGATTAAAGGTTGTCTGCTGGAGAGTTTGAAAAAGTCAGGAAGGCATCTTGGATGGAGGCTCAGCTGAGTACGTTCCTTGCTCTGGGTGGATCCATTGCTGCAAAATCTCAAAAATTACTCCAGGGTAAAGAAGTAGACAGAGCCTCAATCTAGCTTCTTTAGATTGGCAGGAACAAAGCCAGGGTTGTGTCCAGGGTAAGAGAATGAAACCATTTAGCAATCACCTACAAATATCCACAAGTTCTGGGTTTTGAGGCTAAGGTTTGCACAGTGAGAACATTAGTATTCTGATTTACAGCCTCAGCACAGTTCTTAAGATAATACATAGCGGCTCGGCACCTGTGGCTCAATGGGCTAAGGCGCCAGCCTCGTACACCTGAGCTGGCGGGTTCGAATCCAGCCCGGGCCCACCAAACAACAATGACGGCTGCAACCAAAAGATGGCCGGGTGTTGTGGCGGGTGCCTGTAGTCCCAGCTACTTGGGAGGCAGAGGCAGGAGACTCGCTTGAGCCCAGAAATTGGAGGTTGCTTTGAGCTGTGATGCCACAGCACTCTATCCAGGGTGACAGCTTGAGGCTCTGTCTCAAAAAAAAAAAAAAAAGATAATACATAGCTTGAAAAGTCCCTAAAGAACTGATCTGAAGTTCTGGACAATTCAAGTGAATATTTCTGAAAATCAGTTGGGCGTGGTGGCACACGCCTATAATCCTAGCACTCTGGAAGGCCAAGGCCGGTGGAT
>CAUYON010166816.1:0-10515 GCA_963573935.1 Arctocebus calabarensis
GGGCTGGATTCGAACCCACCAGCTCAGGTGTACGTGGCTGGCGACTTAGCCCATTGAGCCACAGGCGCCACCATTTTTAAGTATGAAAAATAATGACAGGAGTTGGCTTCAGTTGTTTAAAACACGAGTCCGTGACTGACACGATTTTCAGGAAAATGGAATATATCCAGTCTGATACAGTTGCTGTTATCATAATCTTCCACGTGTTTTATCACGTCAAGCTTTTGTCGTTCTATAGAGTACCAGCAAAAATTGTATAGTTAAAGTTATTTCCCATTTGAAACCCACAGTACCCAACAGCTAGAGAAACTATTTTTGAATTTGAGGATTTTTAATAATGAATATGCCAGTGGCCAGACTGGAGACCTGATTTATTTTGAGCTAATAAAAGCAGAAAATGGTACTAACTACTAGATAGCTTTGTAGAACTCCAGCAAATGTAGCTATGATGAGAATACTTTCCCTCCACGTTTCTCTCAGGAACAAAGTCTGCAGCCCATCATTATAGCTCTTCTGCTAGAACATCCTCCCACTGTGCACCGTGACCTCCAGCCACAAAGAACTGCCTACCGGCCCCTCAGCAGTGCCCTGCGTTTGTGTGGTGTATGCATTGCCTAGCACCTTGTGCTATCATTAGGCACTTAACTTTCTGTTTCCCTCATGGACTGTGAGATCCCTGAGGGCAGGGACCATAATTATTCATCTTAGTCTTCCCAACACCTGGTACAACATCTGCATAATATATGTGCTTGATTAGTGTTAATTGAATGAAAGTAAACAGCTTTTATTTTCAGTGGCCTTCTAATTATGTAAAGTAGTATAGCTATAATGAATGCCAGAACTCTAAATGTAACAGAACAGTGTATCTCTGCCTTTTAGAAATTTTGAGAAAATAAATGTATTTCTAATTATATAAACATAAAATGCCCATAAATTACCAAAGTTTCTCATGCCTTCTTTTATGTAAATATGTATGAACATTGGGCTGCGTATTACTTTTTATTTGTCCCGTTTGCTTTTAATTAGCATTGTTAACATATGACAAAACATGCAAACACAGGAAACATTTAGATGACTATGATTTTCATTTTTTATTCCCATATTTGGAGGCATATAGATATAACCACTTGATGTCTAAATATTTATTTACAAAATGTCAACAGATAGAAAAAAAGGTGTAAATAGAAGTGCTAGTAATTTTAATGAGAGCTAGCTCTAAAATCTGAGATTAACTGCATCTCAAATACTATAAATAAATACTTATTTTTCTGGACCAATGCTTATCTGGAGCCAGCATCAAACACAGAGCTATAATAAACTTTCTCAGGACACTTTTCTGAGCAATGAATAAAAAGGCAAATAAAATAAAGGTCAAAGACTAATTCCCTGGTTCCATTCATCTCCCCTTCCCTTTCCCAGTTCCATACAATGTGTTATTTGCTGAGAAATCCATGGGTAAAAGACACATGCTGTGATGCACTAAATAATTATGATATATCTTTGAAATATTGTTGATGGTACTAGCTAAATTGTTAGACAAGAAAACATGCTCATGGTGGCAGGTTATTACACAGATACAAAAAGGTCATATTGAAATGAAGAATCTATTAACTTACTTTGAATAACTGATAATTATATAACGACTCAATCCATTCTGAATATTAATGGATTTTTTATAAAGTTGTAATCCCCTTTGTTACAAATGTATTTATAATTTACAATTCAACTTACATGAAAACTTAAAGGGGTTTACAATTAAAATGCTTACTTACACACAACCGTTAACTATAAAGTTAACAAGAAGAGATAGCAATCACATTGGTGTAGGGAAGTGGTTCTCAATGAGGGATAATTTTGCCTTGAAGGGGACATTTGGAAATGTCTAAAGAACATTCTGGTTGTCACACTGAAGTTGGGGGCAGCAGGTGGGTAGACTGCCGCTAAATGCCACAGTGCCCAAGACAGCAATTTCCCTTCTTCAACACAGAATAATCTGGCCCAAAAGGCCAATAATGCCAAGGTTGAAAAACCATGATGTAAAAACGAAAAATAAATCAACTACAAGGCAGGTATAATTAATATAACTAAGCATTGAAGTTATCTTTCAGCTTATTAGCTCTCAAGTCACTATCAATAGAATATCACTAATAATAATACTAAAGATTGCAAAGTAGTATCCTCCATATACTCAATTTTTTGTTTGTTGTATTTATTATTGCTTTGGACCCTTCCCAAAGCTAAAAACTTAGGAATAGTTTGTCAGTTGTGAAGATAATAAGGAACCAAACTAAGATATTTTAAGGGTAGAATTTAGTAAGGGTATAGTGATGGTTCTATACCCTTACTAAATTAGTGCATACCAGATTACTATTACTATACCCTTACTATTTGGTGTATAACTAGATTCACCCAGGAAGCTTGTTTAAGATACAGATCTAGAATTTCTTATTAAGAGATTACTATTTAACAGGTGGACCACATTTTGAGAAATATTAATTTAGTGGGACAAGTGATTCATGTAACCCTTGGATCAGCACTTCCCAAATCTGGACCATCAGAATTATCTGGGGAATATCTTCAAAATATGAATATTAGCATATAAGTATTCCCAGAAATTCTGATTCAATAGGTCTCGAAACGGGGCCTACACAACTGTGCATACTTTAAAGCCACAAGTTGTTTTTATTGATAAACCAAGGATTAAGTTAGCTGCCATAATCTATTACTATAAAATATAATTTGGCCTAAAGTCAATTTGGATGGTGACTAGATGAAAGTCTATTCAAAGCTCAATGTTCTGGTCAGTGCTTAGGCTAGGTGTAGGACAGATTTTTGATTTATATTTCAGCACAACTGCCCAACTTACTAGCGATGAGATCATGGTACTTCACTTCAGCTCTCTCGGTTTCCACTTTGGTAAAACAAAAATGATAATACTCACATTGCAAGGGCATTTTAGAGATTGGTTAGTAAAGTGCCTGGCACAGAATAAGCACTCAACAAACAATTGTAAGCTTTAAAGTATAACAGGTGTCTACTCAGTTTGTATGCTTGACCTTCAGTACACACTGTGAAGAAAAGATGTAGTAGGTGGCCTCTAAAATGGCCTTTAACAATCCCTGCCTCTTGGTATTCAAAGCTTTTCATTACTTCCTCTCTTTGAATGTGGGCTGGACTTTCTGACTTTGACTTTCTTTTAGTGAATAGAATATGGCATAAGTGAAGGGATGTCACTTCTGAGATTATGTTGCAAAAATATTATGGCTTTTATCTCTGGTGCCTCTCCAGTTCCCTCATTCAGTTGCTCCAACTAAAGTCAGTTATCAGATTTTCAGCTTGTAGAGAAGCCCACAAGACAATGAACCACTGATATTTCCAGCCAATAGGCAGGGAGTACTGGAGGCTACCAAAAGTCATGTGAATGAGCTTAAAATGTATCGATGAAGGCAACCTACAGTGACCATTTGACTGTACCTGTGATAGACCCTGAACCAGACACTCAGCTAAGCTGTGCCTGAGTTCCCGAACCCAAAACTGAAAGATGTGTGTTCCCGAAACTGAAAGATGTGTGTTGTTTTAAGCAACTGAGTATTAGGGAAATTTGTTACACAGCAATAGATAACCAATACAAATGACATCAACATTTTGCTTATAAATTTAGGGACATGATAAGCCTTTGAAAGAAGAAAGGTCACCATAAAGGAAAATGTATTTCAAAGTATTTTTGGATGAAGTTAAACAACCATCATGATAATTCATATCATTTGGCATATGTACTTTATAACTATAAAACATAGGGCTGTACTGTAATCAACAAGTCTAGGCCTAGCCGAAGATATAGGAAATATGGAAGTTTTCTATAATAATGCTTATATAGAGCCCCAACACAAGGAAAGCATTGGTTCTAAAAATGGCATATAATTAGCTAAGATTACAAGTATTTCTTAGGAAATCAATGGCCAAATTGATGTTAACATGAATGTTTTGAGATCTTAGTATCACGGAAATTCTGAGGTCATGTAATATCAACAGAAATTCTAAAGTAATCACAGAGAGATTAGCACTTTAAATTGGAAACTAGTTCATGACATTCAGAAATAAGCCATTTCTGGGGATTTTTTCCAGTATCTGGCAATTGATTTTGTTGAGAGCATAAAAGAGTATGTCACTTATCAAGTCAGTTAGCACACTCTTTCAAGTTGTGTACTTTCCTGGGAAAATTACAAATTCTGCAATGATCATTTGAGCCATATGGGCTAACATTCTTTTTTTTTTTTTGAGACACTGTGTCACCCTTAGTAGAGTGCCATGGCATCATAGCTCACTGCAACCTCAAACTCCTGGGTTTGAGCAATCCCCTTGCCCCAGCCTTCTGAGCAAGTACCTACCACAATGCCCAGCTATTTTTTAGAGCGGGTGTCTTGCTTTTGCTCAGGCTGGTCTTGAACTCCTAAGCTTAGGCAATCCATCCGCCTTGGCCACCAGGAGTGCTGAAATTGCAGGCATGAGCCACTGTGCCCAGCTGAGCTACCATTTCTGATGGTAAATTTGCATTTGCTTACAGAAATGTTAACTAAGCTATCCATGAGAATGCCTCATTACCTCTACACATATATTCAACTGAATAAGATCTGGCCACATGCATAATTTTTCCTCAATTTTAACAAAAAATGACTAGGAATAGAGGTTTTAATGTCAGACTTGTGAACCTGTCTATTTGTATTTCCTGACTCAAATGTTTAATTTCTATGGAGTTTCAACATTCCCTCACTTCTGTAAGTATTTTTTCACCTATAAAATGGGAAGACTAACAAAACCTATTTCATATCATCAGAAAGAATAAGTGAAATAATCTAAATAATATATTTATTTTAACGTTCCCAACACAGCAGCTGCTGTATAAATGCAAGCTATGATAATAAAAGTAATGATCATTCTGTTATTTCAGATCAGATGTATACATAATTTAGTGCTCTTTCCTTTTTTGACCAACTGTGATACTGTTTTCAGAGTGTTGATGGAAATTTATTTGGAACCTAGATCTTTATGCAGCTAAAGGATCATTCAAGTGAAAAGGTGATGAAAGACTTATTAGATATAAAACAGCACTCCAAGTTAAAACTGAAAGCTACTTTCTGAAAGATATACTGGAGTATATATTCTAATTAGAGAAAAAATGAATTTAGGAGAAGCCAATGGAAAAAAAACAGTGATGTGCAAAAGCTAGTAAAACATGTTTAATTCTAAATAAATGTTTGATCCATACATTTAACACTATACTTGATAAAGGGATTCTCTGCCCTTATCATAATTTGGTTCTTTCATGCATGAAGGTAAAAGATAGGGACAGAAATGTTCATGAATAAAAGTTGATGTTTTTCTTGTTTTTTAAAGATTTATATCAGAAAATATAAAAGAAATATGAATTGGTACACTTGGCAAGTCTTGAGATTCAACCTTTCATATTTGTGACCATCTTTTTATGTTTTGTGTATTATTTTAAATAGTCACGATTTATGTCATACATGCTGTGTAAAAATAAATTTCAGCAATCATTTGGTTAAAAAAATGCAAAGAACATCGGCGTGAAATAGAGGAGGAAGAGATGAGAGAAAAGGGGGGAAAATAAAAGCATATTTGATCTCCCGTTTAGGGAGACAATATGGGCACTGGTTAAAAGTATTGACATTGAATATGAAGTACAAGTTAAATGAAGTGTTTTTAAAAGTTAGGAGTAACTATTTGAAGAACAGCAATATTCTCAGCTATAACTACACAAAAGAAGAAGTTTAAAAAGTAAAGATTATATGTACAATATTATACCATTAAAGTGAAAAAAAGTACACTATTTGATAGAAAACTTAAAGGATAAAAACTAGCACAATAAAAGTAGAATACCCAAATAAATCATCATCCTTTAAATATAATGAAATCAAAATTTATTTATTTATTTATTTTGCTTTTTTTTTTTTTGGCCAGGGGTGGGTTTTGAACCCACCACCTCTGGTATATGGGGCCAGCACCCTACTCCTTGAGCCACAGGCACTGCCCATGAAATCAAAATTTAAAAGCATATTCTAGCCCTCAAAATTTACACAATCCTCAAAATTTACAAAGTCCTAACTCCTCGCAGGTGATAGCTACCAAATCTTGAAGGAACATGGAAGTCTTAACTTGTATACAATGTTGCAGAGGATAAGAAAAGATAGAAAGCTACTAAATTTATTATATGATTCACATAAAACACTAGAGACAAATATAGATAATGATAGCAAATTATAGCACATTAGCAATCTCACTTAATGTATAAACATTGATAGTTTCTTACATAGCTAACTATAACACAGTAAGAAATACAACTGTAAGTATAATTTTAAAATTTTTATGTCCAAAAGGCACAAAATCAACAAAATAGCTAGGAATATAGCAGTTAACTTTTTAAAAAATCCATAGAAAAATACAGAATGTTGCTGAAGGACCTTTAAAAGAGCTTTTCATATATGAGAATATACATCATATTTTTGGATGCATAAATTCAGTATTTTGGCTGTCAGTTCTGACTGTATTAATTTATCAATTCAATTAATCACAAATAAATCCCAATTCAATTTCTCATGGCAGAAGTAAATTTAATTCTAAAATTCATGTACAATAGTAAATGCATAAAGACAGTTAAGATAATATTTAAAAATAATAGAACATGGATTTCCTCTGATATTAAAATAAATCATAATGCATTATAATTAAAACTGTGTGGGATTGGCTAAGAAGTAAATGTATCAGTGAATTAAAAAGATAATTCAGAAGCTTGCCCATGCATACTTGGGAAATTAGACCATGAAGGATGAAACATTTCATATTGATGGAGAAATGACAGATTTTTTAATAAATGCTTTAGAGATAATTGTCTAACCATGTTGGAAAAAAATAGTTACAGTCTTCCATATGGAAAATATTAAGTTCTAGATTGATTTAAAATATCTAAATATAAAACACAATATCATAAAAATAACAGAAGAAAGTATAAATGATTATGTTTATGTCCTCAAAACAGAGTAGATCTTGAGACAAGACACCAATAATTGATGAACTTGATGCATTCAATGTTAGAGGACTTGTGATTGATAAAAGGCATTACTAACAGAATAAGTAGATGAGGATATCCTAGGAGAAAATATTTGCAATGGAATGAGAAGAGATTTTTATCAATAATATACAGTTTACATGGATGGAGCTGGAACATATTCTTCTTAGCAAAGTATCTCAAGAATGGAAGAAAAAGTATCCAATGTACTCAGCCCCAATATGAAGCTAATTTATAGCTTTCATATGAAGGCTAAAACCCAATTATAGCATAAGAATACAGGGAAAAGGGAAAGGGAGGAGAGGGGAGGGAAGACAATTAGTGGGATCACACCTACGGTGCATCTTAGCAGGGTATTGGTAAAACTTATTAAATGTAGAATATCAATGTCTTCATATAGTGATTAAGAAAATGCCATGAAGGCTATCTTAACAGCATGATCAAAATATTTCTGATTGTATATGAAGTAAGCACATTGTGCCCCATGATTGCACCAATGTACACAATTATGATTTAATAAAATTATTAAAAATAATAATAATAATATACAAAGAATTCCTATAAATCAATAAAAAAGGATAGACAGTGCCATAAAAAATTAGTAAAATAAAGAGATAATCGATTCATAGAAGGGAAAATAGAAATGGCCAATATAGATATAAAAAATTATTCAATCTCACTAATATTGAGGGAAGTAATAATTCAAACAACATATTCATCTATCATATTGTCAAATATTTTAAAACATTAATTATATCGAATGCTTATGAGGGCATGAGGAATATGATATTTTTATGCAGTTTAAATTAAAATGCATATAACACAATTTCCCCAAATAATTGAGCACCTATCCTACAAGGGCACTGTACCTAAGAGTAAGGTGTCTTGAGTAAAAATGTTTATTACAAAAGATAGTAACAAACTTAAGTATTTTTTGTTTATCAATATTCTATTAGTACTAAGAAAAAGTTAGGAAAGAGGACTTGGATAACATGGTTAAAGTTTTAAAAACCTTGTATTGAGTTATAAAAGGATATTGGAGGATGCTGTGTCTAGGTATTTATATTTTTCAAAATCACAAAGCAACTATATTTATTTCTCAGAGATACAGGTATGTGTATAGTAATACTTAACATGGTCTGTAGCATGGATCAGCAATCTATGGCTTACCTAGTTTGTAAACTCCACAAGCTAAGAATGGTTTTTCCAATGTCCAATTGTTAGGGAAAAAATCAGGGAAGAAAATATTTTGAAACACAATAGGAAAGTCCCATTTCATTGTCCATAAATAAAGTTTTATTAGAACACAACTACGATCGTTTATTTACATTTTGTCAAGGGCTACTTTTAGTCTCTGGTGGCAGAGTTGAATAACAGGTAACAAAGACCAGACATATGTACATAAATAATTTATTAAATTACAATTTCACTAACAGTAAATATAAATATTTACTCTCTGGCCCTTTACAGAAATGTTTGCTGACACTGAGGATAAGCACAAACTACTTGCAGTAGTCAAAGAGAACTTCACCATTAGCAGGAGCATTCTGGCATTAAAATAGGAAGACATTTTCTCATTGTGTTGGGTAGATTTCTAAAACAAACCAGAAGGACTTTAAGAAGAGACCAAAACCCCCCAAACACTCAGATAAGCCAAAAACGTGTAGACTACTCCAGGAAGCTTCATCTGCAGCTTGGTTCAGGTCACGTTGCCAACAGGATTGACTCTACTTGCCCTGGGCTGTCTCCACTATCAGGCCTAAACTTTTCCTTTTTCTTTTCTTTCTTTCTTTCTTTCTTTCTTTTTTTTTTTTTTTTTTTTTTTTGAGACAGAACCTCAAGCTGTCGCCCTGGGTAGAGTGCTGTGGCGTCATAGCTCACAGCAACCTCCAACTCCTGGGCCTAAGCGATTCTCTTGCCTCTACCTCCCAAGTAGCTGGAACTACAGGTGCCTGACACAATGCCCAGCTATTTTTTGGTTGTAGTTGTCATTGTTGTTTAGCAGGCTGGGGCTGGATTCCAGCTCCCAGTGCATGTGGCTGACTCCCTAGCTGCTTGAGGAAGTCAAGCAAACTTTTCACAAGAGGATTACCAGCAGTTACTGGGGACTTGACTTCTACATTTGAATCCAGAAAAAAGAAGCTAGCTTTCTTATTCCCATAATCCTACCCAGCATGTTCGAAGTCAGGGCAAGAGGGAGATTGGTAAGAAGGGTTATTTTCCCATTAACATTGCTTAGAATTGCTATCGGGGGATGATAAAAAAAAAAACTCCGAGTTAGTTTTATTGTTGTCTTTATATTGCCCACACAGTGCACTTTACTGCCTACACGTAGGGTAGACCTCTGCTGGCTTATTTTTGGTGAGCCACTGGTTTCAGAAGGAGCCCATGTGTGAGCTGATTATTGAAGCGGGAAGAAAAAATTCACAGACTGGCTTAGACCTTGGCCACTGTATTACCCCTGAACCTCAAAGACTAAAACAGAGTGCATTCTTGTCATTACCAGAAGAAGCGGTGGATGTTAGGGCAAATTTCTATTTGTATAATTAAATGTTCATTTAAAAACTTTTTAAAGGTGGTGGCCTGGACAAGACAGCGATCTGTAGCCAGCTTCCCGCAGAGGTTCCCATCCAGAAGGAGAGTTAAAAACAGAAACTCAGCCAAAAAGCTGATGGTTTGGATCTGAGCCAAAAGAAAAGGTCAAAGAGAGCACATCAACCTGCTGGGGCGACCTGAGACCCCAAGGACACAAACAAAAAGGTACAGAGCACATCACCAAGCAGACAGGAGTCCCCTCCCCCATGAGAGAGGTTTGCAGTATACTCCATACCTCCATACAAATAAGTGAGCAGAGTTCAGATGTCCTCCCTCTCTACCCCATGGGAAAGACCCTCTAAAACCAGACCTCCTTCCCCTCCTATGGTGCCGCGGTGCTCTCCAGTCAGGCATAAAACTGTATATAATCTCTACCTGCAAGTTGGAGTTCCTGGTATTCCCCTCCACTTTCACCCCAAGGTTCAGATTCTTGGAGATTTTCTCTAGGGGTGTGGACAGGCGCAAACTGTTCTGAACTGTGCTGGTTTTCCAGCTCAGAGTGGTGAGAGGGGAATGAGCTGAGGGGAGACCTGGCTGGTGGGAAGGTCTCCTGAGGCACAAAATGGCAACCACCTCCGGGAACAATAGCTGGAGAGCTGCACCCCTGGGGATGTTTTGAGGAAGACACTCCCAGTCTTCAGGGCAGCCAGGAGAAGCTGGTGGCTTCTCCGATGCCAGCAGAGCAGACTGGCAACCAAGGCACGTGAAGGATTTGCCTGAGGCGGTACCAGCCAGGACACAGCACAGGGATTAGAATACTCGCAGAGGGGCTGCTTTGCTTAAACTGGCCCTCAGGGGATGAAAGCTGAGACAAAGGGCTGGAACTCACAGACAGA
>CAUYON010166819.1:0-22792 GCA_963573935.1 Arctocebus calabarensis
TTAAATGACATGACATTTTCTCTGTGAAAATTTCCTTGAAAGCTCTCCCTTGCAACTCAACAGAGTTAGCTCAGTCTCACCTCTATGAAATTCCTTTCACACCGTTTTGAGATGATAAGCTTACCTGTGTGTCTCTATTGCCTTCCTTATTTCCAGAATCTAACATAAAACTGGGAAGGTACTATATGACTAATAATTGTGTCTTGAATGAATATAGGTACATATATGAATGAATTAATCAAACCCGAGTCCCAAGTCCCTTGAACTGTGCAGAGAATAACTGCCTCTCTTTTACTACGGTTATTTCTACTCAGCATTGTCCTGGGCACCAAGCCACTTGGGACAGCCAACAGGATGCAAGTAGAATAGCAGGAAACTTTAGGGAAAAGAAGTACCTTGGGCCCTCCTTTCTGTGGCTCTGCTGTGGATATAGGCTGTATGTAGCTTTGCCTTCTTGGGGCTCAAGTTGGAGATCTTGGCTCAGAATTCTAGAGCAATAGAGGGAATCTGGTCTCTGATGAGAGTGAGGCCCCCACATCACACTTACAAATGAGAGGGAAATAATGCTCTGTGATCTTTACAACAAAGCCGTTGTTACTTTGGAGATTTCTTTTCTCTCTCTGTTTCTCTCTCTCTTTTTAAATTTCTTTTCTTTTTTTGAGACAAGAGTCTCACTCTGTCACCTTAGGTAGAGTGCCATGGGGCTCAAGTGATCCTCTTGCCTCAGGCTCCTGAGTAGCTGGGACTACAGAACATGCCACAATGCCCAGCTATTTCTTTAAAGGTGGAAGGAGTCTCACTCTTGCTCAGGCTAGTCTCAAACCTGTGAGCTCAGGCAATCCAACGGGCTTGGCCTCCCAGAGTACTAGGATTACAGGTGTGAGCCACTGCACCAGGCCCTTACTTCAAGATTTCTGTCATTTGTAGCCAAACTCAATCCCAATGAATGTATCTACAAAATCATTTCTATGGGCTGAAAGTCATAAAAATTGACAAATCATGTATTTTTTTTTTCTACCTAACTTTTTTAGCTTCAGTTTTATTTTAGGGCTTTTCAAATCAGCTTTCAGACAGATTTATTAGCAGGCCTAAATTTAGATCAGCAAGGACATTACTCTTTCTCTGTAAACAGACTTAGGCCTTATTCAGCAGATTGGTTTCAGAGTCCCGTCTTACTGCGACAGCTGACCTTCTGTTGCCAGTGTCTGTACCTCAGCACCACAAAAACCCTCTACAGACACAGCGCTTCCCTTTTCTCCCAGAGGAGGAGGCTCCTTCATTGCCGGGGGTGGGGGCGGGGGGGAGGACCTTGACATCCGTGGATTCTCGGTGCATCTCCCTCTGTCCTCACAATCAGGGCCACAGCCACCCTCACCCCTGCACTTCTGGACGTGGCCCTTCTGACATACGCACCCAATGCCTTGTGGCTTCTTGTGCTTGCTTTTCAGCATTATTTTAATTTTTCTATCTTGTTCACTTCATAACAGTCAGAGGACGAGCAGTCGTTCAGGAAAAGAGAATCATTATCCACCTCTTTCTGGCGGAGTTCAGCTTACTCTGTCAATTGGGATTTCTGTATTAAAAAAGCTGCAGAGATTTTTGATTAGATGAATTTTTCTGGGAGCTTTTCACGAGGAGTCAGCAGCCTGTGGTAATGTTCTGCACCTATTAAAAGATGGAGTTGTAAAACTGATGTGAATGTAATCTCTTCTCAGGTTTCCACGGCAACAGTGTCCCAATTCAGTGAGTAGTTTTTCCATTTTTTAAGACTTCCAGGCTATAAAACTGTTTCAGGGGGAAAAAAAACCTCAAACCCTGTTCTTCTTTTTAAAAAATGATATGTGCATTTAGATTCACTCTGGTGAGATGCTTTGGAGGCTAGGAATATTCCCAGGATATGAGTGCAATAAGTAAGTGGTTTTGCTACTAACAAGCTGTGTGACTTTGAGCAAGTCAGTTATACTCTGTAAGCCTCAATTTCCTCATCTATAAAATATGAACAAAACCAGCATCTACACAATAAGGTGTGGAAGGACTAAATAAAAAAATGTCATGAACTGTTTAGCAGTTGATGCACTATGGCTTATGGTGACTATTAGTAATTATTCCTAATAAACATTTAGCCAGTTGAGATATTATGTTAGGTTGTAAGTCTTCAATATGAACATCACAGATGGTCCTTTTAATATCAGCAGGATCTGTGGACATGTCCCTTCTATCAATCCTGATGCTGGCAATTTGTTTTCTCATTTTTTTTATTACTAGGGATTTGTGTTTTTATATTTAAAGTACATAATTTGTAAGCAACATCCATTTGGGTGTTTTTTTGGTAATCCAGTACGAAAAGCTCTGTCTTTAAATGGAGTGTTTACTCTACTTATATTTAATATAAGTAGATGATGATGTGGTTAGACCTAAGTCTACTTTTTTCTGTTCATCCTCTCTGTTCTTTTTTTATTCCTTCTTTCCTATCTTATTTCAGCTTAATAAGATATTATTTAGGAGAGGATTCTGGGAAGGTGGTGGAGCAGGAACATGTCTCCTCACCTAGCTAATTAATAGAATCTATCTGCTGTAACTTTTTGGAATTCTGGATTCTGTTGAAGACTAGCAACTTATATATGCTTGGAAGTTAAATTGAGGTTAATTTCCATCACTTTGAACTCTTAGTAGCATCTCCCAGTTCCCCAGCCCTGAGCCCTATAGAGGGCAACTGTGCATTTGTTTCTGGAGCAGCTTGCAGGCTGCTTCCAGGAGCTGGGGTGGGCTGAAAGAACCTTGTCCTTAAAATCTAAGGACACCAGATAGTAACTCAAAGCTATATAAAGAAATAAAAATCCCAGGCTCGGCACCTATGGCTCAAGTGGCTAAGGCACCAGCCACGTAGACCTGAGCTGGCGGGTTGGAATCCAGCCTGGGCCAGCCAAATAACAGTGGCGGCTGCAACCAAAAAATGGCTGGGCATTGTGGCAGGTGCGTGTAGTCCTACCCACTTGGGAGATGAAGGCAAGAGACTCGCTTGAGCCTAGGAATTGGAGGTTGCTGTGAGCTGTGATGCCATGGCAGTCTATCAAGGGTGACAGCTTGAAGTTCTGTCTCAAAAAAGAAAGAAAGAAAGAAAGAAAGAAAGAAAGAAAGAAAGAAAGAAAGAAAGAAAGAAAGAAAGAAAGAAAGAAAGAAAGAAAGATCACAATAAGGGAAGTGTAGGGGCAGTTATAAAAGCTAACATTTTGTGGAGTTTAACTCCAATTTTTGTCTTCTACAAAATTTGGGAGACTAATGCATTGAGAAAAATTATTATTTTATGGTTTGGGGCACACAATATATAAAGATGTAATTTCGTGATATCTAGCAATTGAAAGAGCTATAAAAGAACAGAGTTTGTGTATGTTATTGAAGTTAAACTAGTAAAATTCTAAATAAGATGTTAAACTTTAGGATGTTAAATCTAAACTCCATGACAACCACAAAGACAACAGTGATAGAATATGCATCAAAGAAAATGAGAAAAAAATTAAACATTTCACTAAAAATATCAACTAAACACAACAGAACACAGTAATGGAAGAAATGAGGGACAATGAAGCTATAAGACAAAACAAATAGCAAAATGATAGAAGTAAGTCCCTTCTTATCATTAATTATGTTAAATGTAAATGGGTTAAATTCTCCAATCAAAGAAAGAATGGCTAAAAATATACATGATCCAACTATATGCCCTCTACAAGAGGCTCACTTCAGATATACATACAATGAGCTATTAGTTAGACTTAAAAAGGGAGGAAATTCTGAAATATGCAAAAATATAGATGAACCTTGAGAGTATTATGCTAATTGAAATAAGCCAGTTACAAAAAAAGACAAACACTAGATGATTCCATTTATATGAGGTATTTACAGTATTGAAATCATAAAGATAGGAAGTAAAATGATGATGGCCATGGGCAGGAAGTAGAGGGGAATAGGGAGTTATTCTTCAATGGAATTTCAGTTTTACATGATGAAAGGAGTTACAGAGATGGATGAGGGTGATGGTTGTACAATATAAATGTATTTAATACCACTGAACTGTACACATAAAAATGGTTAAAATGATAAAATTTATGTTGCATGCATTTTACTATAATAAAAGTAATTGGAAAAAATGTTTAATATTGTACTGTATCTCCTCTGCTAGAATTTTAGCTACAACTTTTTATATTCATCTTTTTAAAATGGTTGTTCCAACATCCTTTTCCCATTTACCTTCCCTCTCATCTTTATGGTATTTATTTTGTACACCTAACTTCTATATATGTTATATTATTGCAATGTAACAACATCACATAGCTATTATTTAGTTTTAAGTAATTGGTGACTTTTAAAAGAATTTAATTAAAAATGGTCTCTGTATTTACTTTTCCACATATTTTCTGTTTTTAAGGTGTTTTATTCCCTTCTGTAAATCTGGTATCATTTCTACTCACTCTGAATAACTTCCTCTAGCATTTTTTTATAGTGTGGTTCTTTTCCATCTTTCATTTGTCTGGAAATGTCTCTATTTTGCCTTCATTTCTAAAGAATAGTTCCATTTGATGTATAATCCTAGCCTAATAGATTTTTCTTTAAACACATGAAAGTTTTTACTGAGGTTTGTGTTGTTTCTAATGAGAAGTTAGGAGTAATTATTAGCATCATTCCTCTGTGTATAGTATGTTTTCCTTTTTTCTGGCTGTTTTTATTTTGGGGCTTTAGCAGTTCAACTATATTGCACCTTGTTTTGGTTTTCCTTGTTTTTATCTGCTTGGGGTTCAGTAAGCTGATTAGATCTGTTGGTTGATGTTTTCCCATTAAAGTTTGGAATATTTTGACCAATACTTGTTCAAAAATTTTAATCTATCTTATTTGCTCTGTCTCCTCCTTCTGGGAGTCCAAGTAAACATGTGTCAGACTGTATGATACTGGCCCACAAGTCACTGAGACTCTGTTCATTTCTTACATTTTTGTTCTCCTTGTGCTTCAGTTTATGTAAACTCGATAGACATACCTTCTAGTTCACTAATACTTTCCTGGTGATAGTCTAATACACTTGTCATCCCATCTAATAAATATTTTAGTTTTATAAAGATGTAATTTACATAGAATAAAATTAATCAATTCTAAATGTGTAAGTCTGTGAGTTTTGACAAATGTGCACAGCTATGTAGTAGTCACCATAGGAGGACATTTCTATCATCCAAAATATTGTCGTGTGTATTTACAATCTGTTCTCTCCTTCCAATCCCAGATCTGAACTATAGTTCTTGACTTTTCCATAATATCATATACATATAATCAGCCTTTCATTTCCATGGGTTTTTTACCTGAAGAGTTAGCCAACCACAGATCAGAAATATTTTTTAAAAACTGATAAAATAAAAATAAAACAATAAAAATAATACCAATAAAAACAATGCAGTGTAAAAACTGTTTTACATAGCATTTATATGGTATTAGGTATTATAAGTAATCTAAAGATGGTTTATAGTATGTGGGAGTACTTGTATGTACATAAGTTATATACGAATACTATGCCATTTTATGTAAAAGATTTGAGCATCTGTAGATTTTGGTATCGTTGGGAGTCCTGGCCCCAATCCCCCGTGGACACAGGTGATGACTGTAAAGAGAACTGAGTAGAAAAGAGTCTTTTATGTTTGGCTTCTGTCACTGGCTTTGCAGCATGACTTTGGGATTTATCTGTATTCTGGCATGTGTCTGTAATAAGTTTCATTATATCACAGAGTAATAGGTATATGTGTGTGAATATAGCACATACACATGTATGAACATAGCACAATCTATCCATTCACCAGTTGATTAATATTTGCTTTCCAGTTTGGGGCTACTAGGAATAAAGCTACTATTAATTTTTAAATAATTAATAATAAATACAAATAATCAGTACAAATCTTATGGGGACACATGCTTTAATGTGGGAGGAATAAATACTTAGGATTTAGATTGGTAGGCTTTATTGGAAAATTTATTTTAATTTTACAAGAAATAAAAATTGTTTTTCAAAGTTTCTATAGTTTTGCATTACCAGTGAAGGTTCTAGTTGCTCCACATCCACAATATTTGATATAATCAGTCTTCTTATCTTTTTATCTCATTATTGTCTTTATTGTTTTTGAATCTTCCTTTTAGTTTTAAAGTAATTCCTTTAATGGTTACAATATGCATTACTCACTTATCAATGTCTACCTTCAAGTAACATGCAACTTTACATAGAATGTAAAAAACTTCAGAACATGATGCTTTGTTTTTTTTTTAATGAAAATATTTTATTACATCTGAACAAGCAGCATTATAGTCAGGTATATGATGAAAAGGATGGATTACTTTTTGTTTGGATAACCTACAGGTCACATTTGGCAGGCTTCCAAATTAATTGCTGGGTAAAGTCTTTATGATTCGTGGTTACATCCTGTCATTGAGTTAAGAATCTTTTTTTTTTTTTTTTAATTGTTGGGCATTCATTGAGGGTACAAGAAACCAGGTTACACTGATTGCATTTGTTAGTAAAGTTCCTCATATACTTGTGTCTTGCCCTCAAAAGGTGGGTCACACACCGAGACTCTCATCTCTCCCCCTTTCCTCTCTCTGCTCTTCCTTCTCCCACCCTTCCCTCCTTCCCCATCTCTGCTCATCCTTTCCCCCACCCCATCCCTCCTTCTCTCTCTCTGTTCTCCCATTCACCACACACACTGTGCACTAGGTCATTAATTGTCCTCATGTCAAAATCGAGTACATAGGATTCATGCTTCTCCATTCTTGTGATGCTTTACTAAGAATAATGTGTTCCACTTCCATCCAGGTTAATACAAAGGATATAAAGACTCCATATTTTTTAATGGCTGAATAGTATTCTGTGGTATACACATACCGTAGCTTGTTAACCCATTCCTGGGTTGGTGGGCATTTAGGCTGTTCCCACATTTTGGCGATTGTAAATGGAGCTGCGATAAACAGTCTAGTGCAAGTGTCCTTATGATAAAAGGATTTTTTTCCTTCTGGGTAGATGCCCAGTAATGGGATTGCAGAATCAAATGGGAGGTCTAGCTTGAGTTCTTTGAAGGTTCTTCATACTTCCTTTCAAAAAGGTTGTATTAGTTTGCAGTCCCACCAGCAGTGTAAAAGTGTTCCTTTCTCTCCACATCCATGCCAGCATCTGCAGTTTTGAGATTTTGTGATGTGGGCCATTCTTGCTGGGGTTAGATGATATCTCAGGGTGGTTTTGATTGGCATTTCTCTAATAATTAGGGATGATGAGCATTTTTTCATATGTTTGCTAGCCATTTGTCTATCTTCTTTACAGAAGGTTCTGTTCATCTCACTTTCCCATTGATATATGGGATTGTTGGCTTTTTTCATGTTGATTAGTTTGAGTTCTCTATAGATCCTAGTTATCAAGCTTTTGTCTGATTCAAAATATGTAAATATTCTTTTCCATTGTGTAGGTTGTCTATTTGCTTTGGTTCTTATCTCCTTAGCTGTACAGAAGCTTTTCAGTTTAATTAAGTCCTACTTGTTTATTTTAGTTGTTGCAATTGCCACCGAAGTCTTCTTCCATAAAGTCTTTCCCCAGGCTGATATCTTCAAGTGTTTTTCCTATGCTTTCTTTGAGGATTTTTATTATTTCATGCCTTAAATGTAGATCTTTTATCCATCTTGAATCAATTTTTGTGAGTGGAGAAAGGTGTGGGTCCTGTTTCAGTCTTCTACATGTGGATATCCAGTTCTCCCAGCACCATTTATTGAATAGAAATTCTTTCCTGTGGAGGGTGGGCTGTGAAATGGCAGGACCCTCACAGCCTGGGGAACATTCAGAGAATGAACCACCAACTGCTCCTCTTCCTTTCCCCAAACAGCCATATTCCTTTCTTCATGTTCCCTCTGCCAGAAGTCACATCTTTCTTTGTCTTGTTAATTATACAGAGATCCCTGTAATCTTTCTCTTTCCTCTCCATGTCAGATTAACAAAATTAAGTAGTAACCACTAAGTCACATAGTTCTTCCTTTGGACTATGCTGAGATCCTCATGATCTTGCCCTTCTTACTTCTTGTCATATGTTAAAGAAGTTGAGTAGAAACCATTAACAAGATGATTTGTCTTTATTAAAGTCAATTATATTTTCCTATTGTACTGTAAGACCGAAACTATGTCTTTTGTTTATACTGTTTCCCAATATTGTGTGTGCTACTTCCCATGGACAACCCTGTACAGACACCATAAAATAAAGCTGATTTTGTGCTTTGTTGCTGGCTGCAGCCATTAGCTCAATCAGACCTCCTGATCCCACCCTTTGTTTCCATATTTTCTCTTATACTGTATTTTCCTCATTCCCCACAAATTCCACCCAGAGTCGGTCCCCTTCCTGCGCTAGTTCATGACACTTTCTCCATTGTATGTTCTAGTTTGGTTTATTGAAGATTAGGTGGCTGTAAGGTGTTAGTCTCATTTCCTGGTTTTCTATTTGATTCTAAATGTTTGTGTGTCTATTTTTGTGCCAGTACCATGCTGTTTTGACCACTACGGTCTTGTAGTACAGCCTGAAGTCTGGTATGCTGATGCCCCCAGCTTTGTTTTCATTGCTAAGAACTGCCTTAGCTGTATGGGGATTTTCTGGTTCCATACAAAATGAAGAATCATATTTTTCTGTCTTGAAAGGATGTTGGTATATTACTAGAGATGGCATTGAATTGATAGATTGCTTTGGGAAGTATAGACATTTTAACAATGTTGATTCTTCCCTGCCATGAGCATGTTATGTTCTTCTATTTGTTAATATCCTCTGCTATTTCTTTTCTTAGGGTTTCATAATTTTCTTTATAGCGGTCCTTTACCTCTTTTGTCAGGTATATTCCTAGGTATTTCATTTTCTTTGAAGCTATGGTGAAGGAAGTTGTGCCCTTAATTAGCCTCTCATCTTGGCTGTTATTGGTGTATACAAAGGTTACTGACTTGTGGACATTCATTTTATATCCTGAGACATTATTATATTCTTTAATGACTTCCAGAATTCTGTGGTTGAGTCTTTGGGGTTCTCTAAGTATAAGATCATATTGTCAGCAAAGAGGGAGAGTTTGACCTCCTCTTCTCCTATTTGGATGCCCTTTATTTCCTTCTCTTGCCTAATTGTATTGGCTAGAACTTCAAACACAATGTTGGCTAGATGTGGTAATAGAGGACAACCTTGTCTGGTTTCAATTCTAAGTGGAAAAATTTTCAGTTTTTCTGCATTCAGTAAAATATTAGCTGTGGGTTTGTCATAGATGATTTTGATCAGTTTAAGAAATGTGCCACCTATGCACGAAATCTTCAGTGCTCTAATTAGAAAAGGATGCTGGATTTTATCAAATACTTTTTCTGCATCTATTGAGAGGATCATATGGTCTTTGTTTTTGCTTCTGTTGATATGGTGAACAACGTTTGTGGACTTGGGTAGGTTAAATCAGCTTTGCATCCCTGGGATGAAACCTACTTGATCATGATGTATGACTTTTTTGATGATAAGCTGTAATCTATTGGGTAGGATTTTGTTGAAAATTTTTGCATCTATATGCAATAGTGAAATTGGTCTGAAGTTCTCCTTTTTAGTTGGGTCTTTTCCTGGTTTTGGTATCAGGAACATGTTTCCTTCCTGTGCAATTTTTTGGAACAATTTCTGCAGTATGGGAATAAGCTCTTCTTTGAAGGTTTGATAGAATTCTGGTGTGAAGCCATCCAGACCAGGGCACTTTTGTTGCGAGTTTTTTTATTTTTAAATTTTTTTTTATCTCATTGCTTTAAATTATTCTGTTTTTGGAGCTGTATTTCTTCCTGGCTAAGTCTGGGAGAGGGTGTGATTCCAAATATTGATCCATTTCCTTCACATTGTCAAATTTCTGGGCATAGAGTTTCTGGTAGTATTCAGAGATGATCTCTTGTATATCTGTGGCATCAGTTGTTATTTCCCCTTTATCATTTCTGATTGAGGTTGCTAGAGATTTTACTTTTCTATTTCTAGTTAGTCTGGTCAAAGGTTTATCTATTTTATTTACTTTTTCAAAAAAACAACTCCTTGTTTCATTAAATTTTTTGAATGATTCTTTTGTTTTCAATTTCATTAGCCTCTGATTTAATTTTGGATATTTCTTTTCTTCTTCTGGGTTTAGGTTCAAATTGTTCTTTTTCCAATTCCATGAGATGGCTTATGAGTTTATTGCTGTGCTCTCTTTCTGTTTTTTGAATGTAGGCATCTAAAGTGATAAATTTTCCTCTTAGAACTGCTTTTGCAGTATCCCACAGGTTTTGGTAGCTTGTGTCTTCATTTTTGTTATGCTCAAGGAAGTTAATGATTTCCTGTTTTATTTCTTCCTTTACCCAATTGTCATTCAGCATAAGGTTGTTTAATTTCCATGCCTTTGTGTGGGGTTGAACATTTTTGTTGGAGTTGAGTTCCATCTTTCATGCCTTGTGGTCTGAGAAGATACAAGATAAAATTTAAATTCCTTTGATTCTATTGAGGTTTATTTTGTGTCCTAGAATATGATCAATTTTGAGAATGTTCCATGGGCCAATGGAAAGAATGTATATTCTTTGACTCTGGAATGGAAATGTTCTATATACGTTTATCAAGCACAGTTGTTCTAGGATATCATTGAAGTTCTTTATATCTTTGTTTATGTTTAGAGGATCTGTCCAGCTCTGTAAAAGGAGTGTTAAAGTCCCCCACTTTTTTTTTTTTTGCAGTTTTTGGCCGAGGCCAGGTTTGAACCTGCCACCTCTGATATATGGGGGTGGCACCCTACTCCTTGAGCCACAGGAGCCACCTGAAAGTTCCCTGTTAATATGGTTTTACAAGATATCATATTGGTCAGACTAATTAAGGTGTGTTTCAAGAGTCTAGGAGCATTTAATCTGGGTGCATAAATCTTTAGAATTGAAAAATCTTCTTGTTGTATTTTTCCCTTGACCAATATGAAGTGTCCATAATAGTCTTTTTTGACTTTAGTTGCTTTAAATCCACTTGTATCTGAAAATAAGATTGCAAGATCCCTCTTCTCTTCTGAATTCCGTTTGCCTGAACAATTGTCTTCCAACCTTTAACTCTGAGTTTTAATTTGTCTTTTGAGGCTAGGTGTGTTTCCTGCAGACGACAGATGCATGGCTTGTGTTTTTTTAAATCCATTCAGCCAGTCCATGCCTCTTCAGTGGGGAATTTAAGCCATTAACATTTATTGAGATAATTTATAAGTGTGATAGGGTTCTATTCATCTTATTTTGTAAAAGACCACTGCTTAGTTTTATCTTTTGCATCATTGTGGAAGCCGGCTTCTGTCCTTTAATTTCTGGGTGCTTATTTTGCTGATGGTCTATTGTGATGGTTAATGTGTAGAATAGGTTGAAGTATTACCTGTTGAGCTGGTCTTGTTGTGGCAAATTTCCTCGATGTTTGAATATTGGTAAAATATTTGATTTCTCCATCCATTTCAAAGCTTAGGTTAGCAGGATATAGAATTCTGGGCTGAAAATTGTTTTGTTTACATAGATTAAAGGTAGATGACCATTGTCTTCTGGCTTGAAAAGTTTCTTTAGAGAAGTCTGTAGTCATCCTGATGGATTTGCCTCTGTAGGTCAATTGGCGCTTACTCCTGACAGGTTGCAGAATAATTTCTTTTTTCTTGACTTTGGACAGGCTTATCACAATGTGTCTCAGAAAAGCTCTATTTGAGTGCAAGTGACTTGGGGTCCAATATACCTCTGATTGTGTGTTTCAGAATCTTTGGTGATATTTGGAAAATTTTCATTTATAATATTCTCTAGTATGGCTTCTATTCCTTTGGGGCATTTTTCTTCCCCTTCTGGGACACATATAACTTATATGTTTGAATGCTTCATAAAGTCCCATAATTCTTTCTGTGAACCTCCTCCTTTTTCTCTCTTTTTTCTGCATCTTTAACTATTTGAGTTATCTCAAGAACTTTGTCCTCTACCTCTGAGAGTCTTTCTTCTGCATGGTCTAATCTGTTGTTGTTCCTTTCTATTGCATCTTTAAGTTTCTTAATTGACTGCTTGAATTCCTTTACTTCTTCCATATTCTTTCTATATTCTTCATACCATTCATTTCTTATTTGATTCTGTTTTTGGATTTTCTTTTGGTTATTTTCCACTTTCTCAGCACTTTCCTTCATTGTTTCCATCATCTGTATTTTAAATTTCCCTTCTGTCATTTCTAACATTTTTTTATAAGTGGAATCCTCTGTAGTAGCTAGCTCACGGTCCTTTGTGAGGTTGCTCTGGACTGTTTTCCATGTTTCCAGGATTTTTCTGCTGATTCTGAGTGTTTTTTTTTTTTTCAAATCTGTTTCCTTGCCCAAATTTTCCTTTCACTTCCCCTTGCGCTTTAAGTTACTGTGCTTCTGGTCTAAGGTTTTGATGAGTTCTTTTGGTATAGGACTAAAATTAAGAGAAGGTTGAAGGGCAAGAAGGGAAAAAAGATTTACAAAAAGAGAAAGGAGAGAGATTGAGTAAAAGGGAATATTGATAAAAAGAAGGGAGGCACAGAAAGAGGGAGACAGGAGTAATAAAGGTGTGGAGTAGGGTACTTTGACCCACACCTTAAAACACCCCAATTTTTGTGGGTGCAGGATTAGGTGGTTCCCTGAGGTCAGTAGCTCTTTGCCAGCCTGAGCAGATGTGGTACCCCACCTCTACCAAATAGAGAGGAAAGACAAAAGTACTAGAAATCCAACCAAAACAAACAAACAGAGAGCCTTAAAGGATAAAATTGGAGGAAATCCAAACAACAGGGGAAGGAAAAATCAAGTTGTTGTATTGAAGAAGGCAAGAATGGAAAATTATATTTACACTAGAAAAATGAAGAAAGGAAAAAAAAGAGACAAAAAAAAGAAAGCTCTATGGGGAAAAAGTTGAAAAAAAAATCCAAAGACAAAGCAGTGTGTTTATCTTGCTGAATGGGCAACAGGCGATCTTCTGGGGTATGAGATGCTAATCTCAGTGCTGATTCAGGTGTATGAGATGGAGATTGGAGGCCTCTGATACTGCTTTACCCTCAAACCCTGCAGGGTTGGAAGCTTGAATCTCTCTTCAGAGCACTTAAAAGACACTTTAAACTATTAACCTTGGCTAAGCAGAAGCTTTCCCAGAAAAGTACATGTCACTGGGATCTCTCTTGAAGTGGCTGCCTGCTTATCCAGTGAGCGAAAACTGGCCCCTGAGGGCCACGGCTGAAAGACAACCCTCCCATTGCTAAACACTGAAAGTTTCACTCTTCCTGGGCTTCTCAGTCCTGGCCTTTGGCATTGCTGATAGTCACTAGATCCCTCGCCCATGGTCTCCCAATCCAAGCCTCGTTCAGAGACCCTGAAGGTGGAGCCTGCAGGGTCAGTTCTCCCACAATCACAATGGCTACACATGAGGCCCACAGCCAAACAATGTTAGCTCCATGCTTGCCCAGTAGCTCAGTCCCATGCCATAGACAATGCTTAAGGTCACCTACACTCTCGCCCAAGTTCGCCCAAGGTGATTCAACTGAGTGCCCAACTCCAAACAAACAAAACCCACAGGGAAGGCTTTCCCTGTCTGCAATATCACTGCTGTTTTAGTTGCAGCTGTGGCAGCCCATTTGCGACCACTTACCACTTCTCCACTCCTCCACTGCTCTTATCCTCCTCCTGGGGTCCAGAAACCTCCCACTGCCTCCCTGAGTCCCCCAAAGGATGTTTCTGGGCAGAGCCCACAAGCCAGAAATGCCTGGAGTCTTCTCTTCCCAATCTCACTACTCATGGTTGCAAAGAAGCTATTACTTAGCTGCCATCTTTCTCCACCAGAACATGATGCTTTCTTTCCCCCTTTCCATTCTCTGTTTCAGTTTGTCATAGTTTTCATTTCTTTTAAAAGCTATACAATGCAGTGTTTCAGAACCCCAGCATGACTTAACCTGAATAAGACATCCCCTAGACATATTGTAGTGAATTTTACTAAAGTTAACATGAAGGAGAAGATTCTAAAAGCAGCCAGACGCGAGAAAGCCATTACATACAAGGGGAAGAATATTAGAATTACTGAAGACCTCTCTGCCCAAACATTCCACTCATATATTTAGCAATTACAATAGTTTTCAATGTTTTGTGTGGATCCAAATTTTCATCACGCTGAAGAACTATTTTTAATGTTTTTTATAGCACAGTCCTCCTGGTGATAATTCTCCCAGCTTTTCCTTTTTTTCCTAAAAAATTCCTTATTTCATCTTTCATTTGAAGATATTTTTACTAAATAAACAATTCTAACTTGGCAGCTATCTTTTTTCTCCCTACCCTCATCCCACACTTTACTTCAAAGATCTATCTCTATTGTCTTCTGGCTTATAATGTTTCTAAAGAGAAGTCTGTTGTCATTCTTATCTTTATTTCTCTTAACATGTTTCTTTGTTCCCTCAGTTCTTCTTTGTTCTCAAATAAATGATTTTTGGACATTTGTTTATGATGTTACTAAATGGTATCCTTTATGTTTGCTCTGCTTGTATTCTTTGGACCTTTTGGGAACAAATATTGAATATTTTGTCAATAATTTCTTCAAACATTTTTCTCTACTGACATTTCTGTCCCTTCTGGAACTAGTTACAAGCAGTTAGACCATATAATATTGTCCTTCAAGTCACAGTAGCTTTATTTTCTTTTCATTAATTTTTCCTCTCTGTGATTCATTTTGGATACTTTTTTTTGCTATGTCTTCACATTCACTGGTCTTTTCTTCTGTAATTAAACTGTTGATCCCAACATGTTTTATTCTATTTTCTTGAACGTATAGAACATATTTTAAGCAGCTATTTGAAATTCCTTGTTTAATGGTTCCTTCATGCATGCCATTTCTGGAGCTGGTTTCATTGGCTGATTTTTCTTTTGGTCGTGCATCAACTTCTCCAACTTTTAATGCCTGCTAATTTTGTATTGAATGCTGCTTTTTGTGAATTTTAGGGTTTTGGTTATTGAAATTTGTTACTTTTTAAAAAATACTAAAATTAAATTTTCTTCTGGTATGTACTTAAATTACTTGAATCAGTTGGATGCTTTTAAGCTTTGCTCTTGAACATTTTAGCATAGGTTCAGAGCACCTTAATCTAGGGTTATTTTTTCACCACTTTTAAGGCTTCTGAAATTTCTATCTGATGTCCACATTTCAGGAGGTCTTTTTATTTTGGTTGGTAGATACATTAAATACTTCCTTCCATTGTGAACTCTGGCAACTGTTTCGTGTACTTCTACAAAGTGGTTGTTCTCCTAACCTCAGTGAGTCTCCTTTGATAGTTAAACCCATTGATATTCATCAAAAGTGTTAAGTGCACCCTTCTGTGTATTTCTAAACCTTTTTTTCTGTAAATAGATCACTCCTCTACAGTTTTTTAACCCACAAATTCTAATAATGTTGGTCTTATGACATTCCAGTTTCTGTCTGCTCAATTTGGTAGGATTAGCAGGCTCTATCTGTTGCTCCCTCCCTGTGTGGCATTCTGGAAATTACTTCCAGGTTGTAAGTTAATACAATTATAGTGCTCACTTGGCTCACCCTTTTCTTAGAGGTTATAATTCTGTTACCTGTTGACTAACTTCTGAAAATTATGTCATATATTGTGCTCAGTTTTCTACTAGTTCCTGGCAAGAAGGTAAATCTTGTCCCTATTAGATGTCGTCATCAATTTTCTATTATTTTTTTTTTAATGTGAGCTATTGGGTATGAAGTATTTCAATGTAGTTTTAATTTGCATTTTCCTGTTGACCAGCAATGTTGAGCATCTTCTAATATGCTTATTTGTCACTCTTATATCTTTCTTGCTAAAGTATGTCCTCAAGTTTTCAAACATTTCTTAAATTTTTGAAATGTAACATTTCTTTATATATTCTAACTAAAAGGTCTTTGTTAGATGCATTATTTTTTAAGTTTTTTCTCCCAATTTTGTGGTATGATTTTTAACTTTTTTAGCAGTGATTTTCAAAGAACATATTTAAAATTTGATGAAATTTAATATATCAATTTTTATTTTTAAGTAGATTTATGCTTTAGTGTTTTTTCTAAGAACTCTTTACCTAAACCAAGGCCTGAGAATTTTTCTCCTAGATTTTCTTCTGGACACTTTAGAGGTTAGTTTCCAGTTAATTTTTGTATACTATGTGAAATAAGCATCAGATTTTATTTTTCCCATAGAGATATCAGTTATGCCAGTCACTGTTTAAAAGACCATTCTTACTCTTCTGAATTATTCTGGGAATTTGTCAAAAGTTGGAAATTTCCTTCTGACTCTTCACCCTATTATGTCTGTCTTTTTTTGTCCCTGGTCCTTGTTTCTCTCCATTTGTCTGACTATCCACCTATCCATACATTTGCTCATCTATCCACCACTCACCCTTCCCCATCTACTTACTTATCTACTCTACCTCTCAGTCTAGAAAATGTTCAAGTCTTCATATCGCAGTGCTCAGTTCTCAAAGATGGAAAATGCTTAATCCTCTAATATTTCCATAACAAGTAGAAAGCATATAAATGTGAATTTTAACACTGATCATGTATTTTAAAAAATCCAGAGAATTTTATTGGCGTCATTGCTTAAGCCCCCAAACAGTTTTTTTCAACAAGATTTATCAAACATCCTAAAGAAAAATTAAAATATCAGACCATGACTTAAAAAGCAAGCTGATAGAAGTCAAGACTATCTCTATTCAATGCAAAATAATGCCAGTTGAGTTATAGAGTGATCTGGGGAGAGAAAGTTCATATAAAACCCATATAGTTTTGTCATTACCTTTTTGAAAAATTACCTTCTGAAACAGTTTGAAAAGTTGTGGTGAAAATCCTTTGACAATTTGAAGAGGCATTATTAGAAAACAATATATTTCACTAACATTCAGTTTTTTCTGGCACTTTACTGCCTTTAATGACAGTATTAAACAATATCAATTTTAAATATCAAATGGGGGAGGAGGGAAGAAGCCATCTGGAGTTTGTACTCTTGCTAACTCTATTGCTCATTCAAAGGTTTTCTATTTACAAAATAATCATAGTATTAGAATATTGTGTTAGCCTTTTGTTGAACAGAGATTTATAGTTAAAAAAATATTTCATATCCATTACTATATATATTTCTTATAACATTCATTCACTCATTAGACAAACATTGAGTGCCTATACTCTACTGGGCACTGAGAACATAGTGGTGGAAAAGATGATTTAAAATTGTATCTATTTGATGGTGTTTGCCCAATTTATATCTCCAGCTTGTATATCTTCCCTTGAACTTCAGTATGTCTAAAACATTCAGCATTTCCACTTGGATTTCTAAAATACATCTAAAAATCGATGAATACATCTAAACTAAACTCTTTATCCTGCCTCCCCCTTTCTCTTTCTCTAAGCTTCCCATGTCTGTTCCACATCTTCAGGCTGAAACCTGGGAGGTGTCCCTAATTCCTCTCTTTCCTTCCCACCCCATCAAACATGTCAGGAGATCCTGTAGCCTCTACCTTCAAAACAGGCCTGGAATGAAAGTTCTTCCCACTGCTACTGCACCCCACTCAAATCATCTTTGCTTGTTTGGGTCGTTGCTGTCACCACTGCGGATGAGTGCTTCTAGCCAAGTCTCCTTTCAACCTGTTCTCCCTACAGCAGCCATAGTGGGTCTCAAGCCAGCCAGTCTTCCCATCTTACTCCAGATAGAACCAAAAGCCTGTGCTATGAACGACATGTTCCCCTGCCATTCCCCTGGGCACCCAGCCTTTGCTCTGCTCCAGCCACACTGTCCTTGGTGCTCCCACTTTCTGGAATGCCCCAGCTCCAGTCCCACTCATGTTTGTCTCCTGCACTCTCTTCAAGTAGGTTAAAAAATGTTACCTACTCAGAGAGACCTTCTCTGGCCACCGAGTATAAATCTCACCCTTCTGAAGATCCATTTTATCACTTTGCCTCTGTATTCTTCTTCAAAGCAGCCATTATCACTGGACGTATTTCAAAAGTGATCTGCTTATTGGCTCAAGGCCTTGACCTCCTTACTTCCCTTCCCAGAGCATTCCTGGTGCAGCAGTGGTGTCTGGCACCTAGATACCACTAAACAATATTTGTTGGATGAATCCATAGAGAAATAAAAGGTCTTCACCTTCTTAATCCTTATACTCTAATTGGAGACAGGCAACAAAGAGAAAAGCAGGGTTTGGGGAAGGAGTTGGCAACATTGGGTCGCGATCCAGGCAGCTGTGGTGGGAAGGGGCCTTCAGGAGGGCCCCTCTCATTCAGCCAGGACCTAAATGTCGCACAGGCAGATCATTTTTTTTTTTTTTAAGTTATTTTATGGATCAGAAACCTGAGGCTGAAAGAGGCTGCACGCTTTTCACATCTGTTGAGTAGAAGAGTGAGTTTATTAAAATCTGAACTCTGGCCAGTATTTGTGGTTCTTCATGTTAAACGTCAAAGCCTTTCAAAACTGAAAGGACTAAAATGCGACACTTCTGATAAAAAGCAAAAACAACAACAACAAAAAACCATCCAAGTGTATCTCTTTGCTAACTTCAGGGCAAGAATCTCCACCCAGTTTAGGCCGGTTGGCTGCTGGCCACTTGCAGACAGTTGGAAAATATATTTAGCTTTTCCTGTTTCATTTAATATTCGACCTTTGCTTTTAAGACCTCAGCCCTTGAAAAAAAGAAAGTCCTTGCTTGTTCTCGCTCAGACAGCCACTTTTTAAAAGTCATTTCTCTTAATTCCGCGAACTAGTCCCGGGGGAGCGTCCCCTCCACCCACACAGTGCCGGGCTTGTCCTGGCGCTGCTGGAACGACCGTCCAGTCACGCGGCTGGTTCCCCAGGGCTCAGAGCTCTCTCTGGCTTTTGTTCCACACCGCGGGCAACGCAGGTCCAAATCCTCCCTGGTTTCAGAAGGTGATCCCGGCTTCAGGTCCTGACCTTCCCCCTGGCTTTGCAAATAACCCGGGAGGCCTTGGGAAAACGCGATTGATACCATCTTTGGAAAAATCAAAGAAAATCTGCTGAGGTGGCCCATTCTGGCCGTGGCCGGGGCGGAGTTTGAGAGCGCTAGCGCAACTCTGAGGCGCAGACGCGTAAGTTCCAACATTGGCTGACCTTGGCGCTCCGCACTTTGCCCCTGCACTGGCTCACGCGCCCTCGCCCTGGTCTTCACCAATTTCTAGGCCTGCTTCTGATGATACCATTGAGAAAGGGGTTGGGAGAGATAAGAAATGGGCTTCGAAATGAACACGGGGAAACAGGCATTCTTGCCTTTTTAGTTTCCCCCTTTTGATTCTGGGTTTTGTTTGTTTGTTGCTTGGTTGGTTTGGGTTCAAATAAGGGGAAAGGCCGACGGTTGATTGGTGCGATGTTTCGGGTAGGGTCCTCCAGGGAGACCAGGGACGGCATGCGCGTCCGGCAGGAGGGAGAAGGAGCGGGATTGATGGGGCATCGGCTCGCCGTATCGTGGGGCTGTGAAGTCGATGGCAAGTGGAAGAGTCGCGTGGCTCAGTTCACGTCCAGAGGCCCGAGAGCCCACCCGGAGCCCAAAGGCTGCAGAGCCTGGAGTTCTGATGTCCACAGACAGGAACAGAAGGCGGTGCCGGCCCCCGAAGGCAGCCGGATTGAGAGTCTTATGAAGACGAGTTGACGGCATTATTAAAGAAGGAAAGAGACTAAAAATGAACCTTGCTGTGAGAAACGGGGATTGGACATATTAGAATCAGAGCAATAGGAAATGGCTGCTGAGGAGGCCCAGCTGAAAATGTCCCGAAGCAGGAGAGAAGCAGGAGAGTGCTGGGCGTTCACGCAGCACCTCAGGGCGGCAGGTGACACCGGGGGAGGGGAGGGCAGGGAGGAGCGGGCAGGGCCACGCTGTGACGCCGCAGAGCGAGAGCGGCGCTCCCGGGGGTTTTGCCGAGGGCGTGGGGTCTGCAGGGCTCTCTGGGCATGCTGCAGACAACCGCACAAGGTGAGCTTGACAGAAATAGTTCAGCAAACGCACATGACCGCTATATGCAATTAGAAGTTGGAATTAACATGGTTTCTGTTTCGTGTTTGCACATGCAGAATTGTTATTAAATGGAAGAACAACAAGAGGTGTGTGTAAATGCTAGTCCTGGCTTGGGTGAAGGAGAGACATCAGCAGAGATGGGAGCTGCAGAAGCTCCTGGATATTCTGGGCGTGGCTCCAGGAAGCGGAAATGGTTGCAGGCTTGTTATTCAGGTAAGAAAACCTCTAGGATCTTGGCCTCGAATTATTGGAGGATGAAGCTTTTACAGTTTGGGAGGGGCAAGAGCTCCTACGAGTAGGCTGAGAGAAACTTTGAAGAGGATTATCCTGTCAGTGCCAGACTCTGCCTTGCCTTGAGCAGGTTTCCTGGTGAGAGTTCTGTTCCCATTGGCATACAGATTTGATCAAGGAAACACTGTTTGCCCACGTCTCTACCAGCCAGTGATGGTCTCACACTGTTTTTTCTCTGTCTTGCTCTCGTTTTTTGCTTGAAGCTAAGGAATAACTTGTTAATTGTTCCTCGTTCAATGTTAGCTATTTATTATTAACCTAAATAACTTGGAACATGAGGATGAGAACCCAACAATCACAGCAGGTAGATGTATGCTTAACATTTGGGGCATGATGAGATTATTAAACCACAGAAAGAATCAAGGAGATAGAATGTGATTTGGAGAACAGACATACTGAATTTGAAGACCAATGAAACGTCCAGATTACAGGGTCCAGGAAATAGTGGTATATGCACATCTAGAGCTCAAGAAATAAAAATGAATCAGGGATAGAGATTTAGGAATCATTAGCATATGTGAATGATGAATCCAAGACTTGGGAATGAATAAAATAACCCAGGATTCATGGAAAGAGCGAGAAGCTGGTCAAGGAAAGATCCCTGGGGGAAACACAACATTAGGGTGAGTGGAGCCAGAGGGTCTCAAAAGAGAAAGTGTTATAGACTCAATATTTGTACCCTCCCCGAATTTATTTGGTAACATACAGAGGCCCAACAGTTAAGTTTTCAAACTCATCCTGGAAACAGTGCTACATCTTTATTGCTGAACATCACTATGGTCACCTTGGAAGTCCTCACCCTGGGAAGCTATGCCCCGATGCCAGGGCCTAGTCCCCTCTTCAAAGCCCTTCTGGGACTGTTTTTCTGCAATGGCCCTCAGAGCTGTCATCATATTACCATTGGTGTCCTGAATGTCATAAAAATGTCTTCGTTTCAATACTTCCTTTATAATCAGGTAAAGAAAAAAGTCACTAGGAGGCCAGATCAGGTGTGTAGGGAGGGTGTTCCAATACAGTCATTTGTTGACTGACTAAAAGCTCCCTCATAGACAGCGCCATGTTGAGCACTTTGCTTTTGTTGATCAGTGAGCTCCTTTGGGACCATTTTTGGACACATCTTTCTCACACCAGGAATTACAGTGAAGATTTTCCTATTTCTCTATTGATGTTTACTTGATCTGCTATGCTTCTCACAGTCAGCTGGTGACTTTGCTGAACAATTCAAAGCATTTTTGCAATGTTTTTGTTACTTCTGCTCATTACTGATCACTCTGACCTCTCTTCATCAGTGACACTTTCTCTCCCCTCAGACAAACTTTTAATCCATTTGTACACTGCCATTTTCTTCATGGCATTATCCCCATCAACTTAGACTAACATGTCCCTGATTTCATGTCCACTCTGGCTAAGTTTAACAAGAGATTTAATGTTTGTTTGTTGCTCTAATTGAAGTTCTGAGATCTTCTGACAGCACACAAAAATACACACAACAATCATGAATCCCTCTCGAAAAGACACGGCCACACGCCAATCTGAACACAGCTGTGAGATGCTGATAATCAAAGGTTTTGAGACCTAAGTTGTTTGTGCTGCCAACATAAGCACACCATGGAAAGTTTGAAAACCTAATTGTCAGGCCTTCATATAACCCCCAATGTGATGGTACTTGGAAATGGGACTTTGGGGAGGTAATTTAGTTGTGAGGGTGGAGCCCCCCTGAATGAAATTAGTCCCCTGATAAGAAGAAGCTAGAGAGCTAGCTGATGCTCTTTCCACCACGCGAAGGCACTAGGAGATGCTACAGTCTGCAACCCAGAAGGGGCCTCCCTACCACTGAACACGCTGGTACCCTGGTCATGGGCTTCTACTCCCCCAAACCATGAGAAATAACTTGCTATTGGGTAGAAGCCACCGGGCTATGGCACTTTGTCATACTAACCAGAGTGACTAAGCAGAACAAGAATAAGATGACATTTCCTAGGTGGAAGGAAAAGCAGGAAATACTGGTATCAGAAAAGACAAGAGCGAACTCTCACAACATAAGGAGAGAGCAGTGCTGTCAGTGCTGCAAGGGGTCAAAGACAGGAAAAGGGAAAGACTGACATTCCCATGCATGACATCTCAAAGTGAAGAATGAGATGCTGAAGAGAAGATCCAGACTGGTGGACAGAACTTGGTTATGAAATCCCAGATTAAGAATCTCCTCAGAGGCTCAGTGCCTGTGTCTCAACGGGCTAAGGCGCCAGCCACGTACACCTGAGCTGGTGGGTTCGAATCCAGCCTGGACCCACCAAACAAGAATGATGGCTGCAACCAAAAAATGGCTGGGCGTTGTGGTGGGCACCTGTAGTCCCAACTACTTGGGAGGCAGAGGCAAGAGACTCGCTTGAGCCCAGGAATTGGAGGTTGCTGTGAGCTGTGATACCACAGCACTCTATCCAGGGTGACAGCTTGA
>CAUYON010166822.1:0-21534 GCA_963573935.1 Arctocebus calabarensis
TCCCAGCTACTAGGGAGGCTGAGGCAAGAGAATCGCTTAAGCCCAAGAGCTGGAGGTTGCTGTGAGCAGTGTGACGCCATGGCACTCTACCCAGGGTGATAAAGTGAGACTCTGTCTCTACAAAAAAAAAAAAAAAAAAAATTCCAAGAAACCCCTGATGTTTATGTGTTGGAGAGGGAGCTTGACTCCCTAGGATAACATTTACAGATTAGAAGGTCTAAATCATCTTACTGCTAGTTCAGATTTAAGTTCTTCAAAGTTCTTGGGTCTCCGTTTACTAACCTCTAAAATGGAGGCAACTCATCCTTCTGGTAATATTAAGAGGAAAAGCAGACAATTTGTATCTAAAAGATACCTTTCTCAGCTTCTCCAAGTAATCCCATAGAAATCTGTCCATATTATTAGTTCAGCTTAATGTTTTAGTTTCATCTTGTTAAATCTACCTCTCCCCACTTTGCAATGAGCACCTCAAAGGCCCGGAGTCTCTTTGTCTTAACTCAGTTTTGTATCTCCAGCACATAGAGGACATTCTTTAAATTTTGTAGAAATGAAGTATGATTTATACTTATTGTTGGAAAAATGCATAATACTGGAACTTCAAAGTATTTTGTGTCTAGTATAATAAGTAATACATCTTCCTTCCAAAGAGTTGAAAAGATGAGTTACAACATTTCACTAGCTTTTTGTTAAGAGGTAATTAACCAAAAGCATAACTGTAAGGAAATTTCTGAACTCAGGAGATGTGATTCTCTGAAACTAATTGGTGAAGCATGATAGGTCACTTAGCCTGTTCCCCTCTACCCATTTATTATCCAAGGTACCAACTCAGCTTGCACTTTGAAAGTGTTCTGGAAGAGGATGGCTCAGAATAATTTACTGAATTTAAATTTCTGGCTACTTTCATTGTCTAGCAAGTCCTAGCAAGACTGTAAAGTATATCACTAAGTGGAAATAGCAAAGAGTTCCACCCTCATCTTAAGCTTCCATGGAAGAAGCTGAGACTTTGCTTTCCTGGTGTTATCAGCTCTTTGCCTCTAGATATGAAGAATGTGGCCCTCAGGGATTTTGTGTAGATACCAGAGGAATTGGAGTCCTGGTTATGTCTTTGCATAGGTTCTCCTGACAGTAGAGATGTTGTACTTATGTCTTGTCATACCTTAGGGAGGAGAAATCAACTAGTGTCTTTGTCTCCCTGCAGCCATGAAGAGTGGAACCAGATGCAGAGCCAGGAGGATGAGGTGGCCATCACTGAGCAGGATCTGGAACTTATTAAAGAGAGGGAAACAGCAATTCGGCAGCTGGAGGTGAGAAGCAGGTTATGCTTGTCGTTTGATTCAGGAATCTGGACTCTTTACCTAAATTTTCTCTCAATAATTAGGAAAAAGCATGAATAAGTATTATCTGTCTTACTATAATCATGGGGAATTTGAACTACTGTTATGATGATTCTGACCAGGAGTACCTGAATCCTTTTCTGAACCACATCACATCTTATATGTTGTTTGAGAAATATGCATGGAGAACAAACCAAGGAAAACAGATATTTTGTTCCCAAATCTTACTGCCAATGTCTAGGTTAGTCTGGGCTCTATGGAGAGTCCCTTCACTTAGTCTGAATAGCCCAACACAAAGGTGACCCAAAGTCTTGTTCCATTTTTGTATATCCTGAGATCCAGTTCCAAGTTGTAGATCTTACGACTTCAGTTAATTAGAGACACAGCAACAATTTTTGAGGTAGAGGCTGAGGGAGATGTCTGTAAGGCCTCCCTTACCTAATTGAGCTTCCAATATTTAACTTTATACAGTAACCATTAAAATTTCCTTAAACCTGAGAAGTTTTCCCTTCCATGGGGGTAGAAGACCACTATCAGTGGGATAGGGGGAAGAGAAAAGGAGGGAGAGAGATTTTGAGCTCCTTCTTAACATACAGCAATGGTTCCAGACCATGACTGTGCATTAGAATCACCTTAAAATTGTTTTTGTAGCTCAGCTCTCCTCCCTAGCCCCCCCCCCACTAATTATTAGATTGGACACTGTGAAATTCCTGTTTTTCATAGTTTAAAAATGGGCGAACATTAGCTTGGCGCCCATAGCACAGTGGTTATGGTGCCAGCCATATACACCATAGCTGTCAGGTTCGAGCCTGGCCCAGGCTTGCTAAACAACAATGACACCTGCAACAGAGAATGGTTGGGCATTGTGACGGGTGCCTGTGGTCCCAGCTACTTGGGAGGCTGAGGCAAGAGAATCACTTAAGCCAAAGAATTTGAGGTTACTGTGAGGTATGATGCCACAGCACTCTATCGAGGGTGGCAAAGTGAGACTCTGTCTCAAAATAAAATAAATAAAATAAAAATGGGCAAATATCCATAATTTTATATGGTTCAACCTAAT
The DNA here is from genome assembly GCA_963573935.1 of Arctocebus calabarensis. Taxonomy (NCBI): domain Eukaryota; kingdom Metazoa; phylum Chordata; class Mammalia; order Primates; family Lorisidae; genus Arctocebus; species Arctocebus calabarensis. The sequence goes on from CAUYON010166822.1 coordinate 2,395, forward strand.
AAGTCATCATTTCTGGGGGTGAGACCCTGGGCATAATGCTTTTTTAAAGCTCCCTGACTATTAACTTGCAGCCAGGATTGAGACCCACTACTCTAGAAACTGCCAGTGTTTATTTTTAGATAGGATAGTTTATCTTCAAGTTAGAATTATTTTATTGCCTCTAAAGATGTCATGTTTTTCTTTTACTTTTTCACCTGTTGCTACTAATCATTGACATGGTTTTCTAACATTGGAATTATAATTGGCCTTCTTTGCTGGTTTCAAATCCTTGGATTCAACTAACTGTGGATCAAAAAAATTTGGAAAAAAGAAACACTAAAAAAAATACAACAATAAATAATACAAGTGTAGGCTCGGCGCCTGTGGCTCAACGGGCTAAGGTGCCAGCCATGTACACCTGAGCTGGCGGGTTTGAATCCAGCCCGGGCCCGCCAAACAACAATGATGGCTGCAACCAAAATAAACAAATAAATAAAAATAATACAAGTGTAAAAAAGCAATATAGTATAACTCTATACCATTTTATATCAGGGACTTGTAGGGGAAGATCCAATCCCCTGTGGATACTGAAGGACAAATGTACAGAGTAGAATGAGACATGTGGAGCTAAGGAAGGAAATGTAATGGATCATTTTGCTTTCAACAGAATGAAGTCTAAATTCCTTAGCCTGGGCTCACTGTTCATATCCAGTGATTTCCTACCTCTGACATACAAACCCTATGTTATGGCCAAGGTGAGATTTGGCCTAAAGGTCTGTTTATATGACCTTTCGTTTGCTTTAAGGCATAACTCAAGTCCTCCCTCTTCTGCAAAGTCTTCCTCTTCTGCACACCTTTCTCTACCATTCATAGTCATTTCCTATATAACACCCTTTCTTCCCCCCTTTCCCCCCCACCCTGAGACAGAGCCTCAGGCTGTTGCCCTGGGTAGAGTGCTGTGGCATCACAGCTCACAGCAACCTCCAACTCCTGGGCTCAAGTGATTCTCCTGCCTCCGCTTCCCAAGTAGCTGGGACTACAGGCACCTGCCACAACGCCTGGCTATTTTTGGTTTTGGTTAAAGCCGTCATTGTTGTTTGGCGACCCCGGCTGGATTTGAACCTGTCATCTCAGGTGTAGGTGGATGATGAGCTACTTAGCTGCTTGAGCCACAGGCGCTGAGCCAACACCCTTTCTTCTTATTGTATTGTGTACTTGTTCCCCAACCCTCCTCCAGTTAGCTGATCCATAGCAACTAGTAGACCGCCCCAGCTGTAGTAGATTCTAGCAAATGATGTAGATGCTGGCAAGAACTACTTTTGCCAAATTATGATTCCAATTACACTTCAAATTGGATTCTTCTTTTTTGACACAGAGTCTCACTCTGTCACCCTGGCTAGAGTACAAAGGCATCATCATAGCTTGCTGCAACTTCAAACTCCTAGCCTCAAGCTATCCTTCTGCCTTAGCCTCCTGAGTAGTTGGGACCTATAGGCATGCACCACCATGCCCAGCTTATTAAATTGGAATCTTCTAATGGACATCGACATGTCCTAGTTAAATGAACCCTCAAATTTCCTCAGGGTCATTTTCCATATGGGCATCTCTTTAATAGGGCAGTTTTCTTTTTCCCTTTCCACTGTCCATGACTCAGAAAAACCCAAATATAGGGGATTTTACCACTGTTCAATTCTTTCATCACTACTAGGAAAATGGGACACACTTCAGCTCACCAAACTGATTTGTTTTTATCTTCTTTGATTAGAGTAGCAGATTTCCAAACAGGATGTTCCATAAGCCAAGCAGCTCTTATGTCAGTCTGTTGAGAGTTGTTTATGGGGTACTGACCAAGTAGCAATAGAATCTGTAGCTCCTCACAGAGTTCCAGAGTCAGTCCTAGGGAAATAGAGGCTCATTCCTTAATCCTCCTTACTTTCCCCAGGTAGCATGATCCTGTACAAATCACTTAGATTCTCTAATCCAAAGTCCCTGCAGTTGTCTTTGGAAGGTGTTCACAGGCTTTTGCCGTTATGTGTGGTAGGCTCCATATGTGGCTATCACACTGAGAATTTGTCCAGACCAGCATGCTATCCTACTTACTCTATGCTTTGGGGGCTTGGATGATCCTACTGGTTCCCATGTAATATATCTAGTTAATATTGCTTGAAAGATAGATTTATATGCTTTCTATTTTATAATATAAGGTAGATGATGATAGATCATTTTCTATTTATGGAGAAAGCATGCTTTCTATAGCCTTAAATATACATGTTATATTAATAGCTAAAATTTTGGGTAAAAGAAATGAATCTCTTTACATGTTGCTTAATGTTAGATAATTATTTTTTGTCTTTCTTAGGCTGACATTTTAGATGTCAATCAGATATTTAAAGATTTGGCCATGATGATCCATGACCAAGGTGATCTCATTGGTAAGTATTACCAATACTTTTAACCTCAAGGTGAGTTGTTAGTATTTGTGTAAAAAGAAGTCACCAATGGTGGCACATGTCTGTAGTCCCACATTATTAGCAGGCTGAAGATCAAGGATCACTTGAACCTAGGAATTCAGGCCAGCCTGGACAACGTAATGAGACCTCATCTCTTAAAAAAAATAGGGGCAGTGCCTGTGGCTCATCGAGTAGGGTGCCGGCCCCGTATACCAAAGGTGGCGGGTTCAAGCCTGGCCTCAGCTGAACTGCAAAACAGAAAAATAGCCGGGCGTTGTGGCGGGCACCTGTAGTCCCAGCTACTTGGGAAACTGAGGCAAGAGAATTGCCTAAGCCCAGGAGTTGGAGGTTGCTGTGAGATGTGTGACGCCACAACACTCCACCGAGGGCGATAAAGTGAGACTCTGTCTCTATAAAAAATAAATAAATAAATAAAAAATAAAAGTGAGACATGTCAGCTATAAAGTTTAGGAATGCCATTAAAAAAATTATTAAATGCATTTTCTTAGCAGTTGTCTTATATTGTCAAATGTAGGTGTTAAACTGAGGCCTCATGAATACTCAGCCCCATTCACTTGCTATATTTTGATAAGTCTTTGTTTAGAGAAATAGCTTTCAGGTGCCCATCTTTACTGTCCAGAAACTTGCACTATTATGAGATTAGTAACCTTTTTTTTTTGAGACAGAGCCTCAAGCTGTCACCCTGCTCACAGCAACCTTCAATTCCTGGGCTCAAGCGAGTCTCTTGCCTCCACCTCCCAAGTAGCTGGGACTACAGGCGCCTGCCACAGCGCCCGGCTATTTTTTGATTGCAGCTGTCATTGTTGTTTGGCAGCCCGGGCTGGATACGAACCCGCCAGCTCAGGTGTACGTGGCTGGCGCCTTAGCCCGTTGAGCCACAGGCGCTGAGCCAGTAACCTTTTTATGAAACTTTCAATGTGTAAATAATTTCAGGTTTACAAAAAGTTGCAAAAATAAAAATAGTACAGGCACTCCTTTATATCCTTTATCCAGATTTACCTCATGTTCTCTCTGTGTCTCATTTTCTCTCTCTATCTTTACATACATATACATGTATTTTTTTCTCAATCATTTATGGGTGAGTTACATATATTGTAACCCCTTATACCTAAATACTTCAGTGTTTTGTTTTGTTTTGTTGAGACAGAATCTGAGTAGACTAGGTTAGAGCTGCCCAGGTTAGAGTGCTGTGGCGTCAGCCTAGCTCACAGCAACCTCAGACTCTTGGGTTCACGTAATCCTGCTGCCTCATTTTCCCAAGTAGCTGGTACTATAGGCGCCTGCCACAATGCCCAGCTAATTTTTCTATTTTTAGTAGAGACAGGTTCTTGCTCTTGACCCAGACTGTTCTCAAGCTCCTGAGCTCCAGGGATCTTCTTGACCAGGTATGCTTGAGCTCAGGGTTTTAAGATCATCCTGAGCAAGAATGAGACCTGATCTCTACTAAGGGTGAGGTGCTGCATGCCTACCAGCTACTCGGGAGGCTGAGGAAAGAGGATCACTTGAGCCTAGGAATTTGAGGTTGCTGTGAGCTACAATGGTGGCACTGCATGCTGTCCAGGGTGACAGAGTAAAACTATCTCAAAAAAAAAAAAAGATCCTCCCGCTTCCCAGTGTGCTAGGATTATAGGCATGAGCCATGGAGCCCAGTCAGGCTGTTCTCCTATTGAGGTAATAACTTTCAATTTCATGGCGGGAGAGTTGGGATGGTGGTAGTGAAACCAGGACCTGTAACATCAGATATCTGTTCTGTTTGCAGCCTTGTAACATCTGAGTGTTCTGAAACATCTGCTTGTCTTTGCAGATAGTATAGAAGCCAATGTGGAAAGCTCAGAGGTGCATGTTGAAAGAGCCACTGATCAGTTACAACGAGCTGCTTACTATCAGGTAAAAGCAGATACCAAAGAAAGTCACTCTCTGTGCCCTAGATGTCATAGGCCATCACAGTATACTGACATAATTGAGAATAGCTGCAGCCTTTTGCTTAAATTAGGCTTAGTCTTAGGCTAAAGGAAGAAATCCCCATAAGTTCAGTTCTACTTCCATTTTTAGTATTTCCCTTTGCAAATAGATCTTTTTTTTTTTTTGGCCTGGGCTGGGTTTGAACCTGCCACCTCCGGCATATGGGGCCGGTGCCCTACTCCTTTGAGCCACAGGCGCCGCCTGCAAATGGATCTTCAAAAAATCATCTAACCTTGATAAACTTGGCTCAGCGCCTGTGGCTCAAGCGGCTAGGGCGCCAGCCATGAATCCAGCCTGGGCCCGCCAAACAACAATAATGGCTGCAACAAAAAATAGCTGGGCTTTGTGGCAGACGCCTGTAGTCCCACTACTTGGGAGGCAGAGGCAGGAGAATGGCTTGAGCCCAGGAGTTGGAAGTTGCTGTGAGCTGTGATGTCATGGCACTCTACCCAGAGCGACAGCTTGAGGCTCTGTCTCAAAAAAAAAAGAAACCTTGATAAACTTACCAGAATCCTCTTAGCTGCAAAGCTGACCTCATACTAGCACAATACCTAAGTCTGGTATAAGGCTAAACTAATATTCTAAACAGCCAAAATATGTTGCAGATAGAGGCACAGTTAAAGTAGGGCTTCATAGATACTGCATGTTGTCTGTTGTCACCGAAAATGGACATAGAATCAACTTTTGACTGCTATTTATATATGAATAAATAGGGGTTAATCATGATGGAACTAACTGTTTCTATAAAGTAAAATCCTTCTATATATTAGTTGACTCCTGGGTTTTAAGGCTTATCTGGGTCTTTAATGTGAACGAGGTCCTTCTCATTTCCCATTAAGTTGGTGTTGCATGGCTTTTTGAAATAAATAGCATTTTAGTTATTTTCACGTTCCTCAAAAAGCTACATTTTACCTGGGGATGCTCTTAAAGAAATTTGTATTTAATAATAATATTTTCTTTAAAAAACTATGTGATGATTGGCTCAGTGGCTGGGGCACCAGCCACGTACACTGGAACTGGCAGGTTTGGATCTAGCCTGGGCCTGCCAAACAACAATGATAACTACAACCAAAAAATGGCCAGACATTATGGCAGGTGCCTGTAGTCCCAGCTACTCGGGAGGCTGAGGCAAGAGAATTGCCTAAGCATAAGAGCTGGAGGTTGCTGTGAGCTGTGACACCACGACACTCTCCCGAGGGTGACAAAGTGAGACTCTGCCTCTTAAAAAAGAAAAAAAGAAATAATTAAGTAAATTATATACATCCACTCATTTGTATTATGAAACATAAGAGATGTTTATGAAGAGTTTGTAATAACAGAAAAATGTTTATGCTAAATATTAAGTGTGAAAAATAAACATCATACAGTATGATCCCAATAATGTCAAATAACAGTATAAATAGGGTGGTGCCTGTGGCTCAGTGAGCAGGGCACCGGCCCCATATACCAAGGGGCAGGTTCAAACCCGCCCTAGCCAAACTGCAACAAAAAAATAGCTGGGCATTGTAGCAGGCGCCTGTGGTCCCAGCTACTCAGGAGGCTGAGGCAAGGGAATTGCCTAAGCCCAGGAGTTGGAGGTCGCTGTGAGCTATATTACACCACAGCACTCTACCGAGGGCAATAAAGTGAGACTCTGTCTCTACAAAAAACAAAAACAAACAGTATATATAGATACAAGATCAGAAAGAAGGCCTTTAATCCCAGCACTTGGGAGCCAGAGGCATGTGGATTGTGTGAGCTCACAGGTTTGAGATCAGCCTGAGCCAGAGCAAGACCTCATCTCTAAAAATAGCTGGGTGTTGTGGCAGGTGCCTCTAGTCCCAGCTACTTGGGAGGCTGAGGCAGGAGAATCACTCAAGCCCAGGAATTTGAGGTTGCTGTGAGCTATGATACCATGGCACTGTACCAAGGGTGACAAAGTGAGATTCTGTCTCAACAACAACAACAAAAAAAAATCAGAAAGAAATACAATTAAAATGTCGACAGTTTATCTGTGAGTAATTATGCTTTCTATTTGCTTATATATATTTTTTGCAAATGAACATAAAATTTTATAAAAGGGTCCAAGCGCAAGGGCTCACACCTGTAATTCTAGCACTCTGGGAGGCCAAGGCGGGTAGATTGCTTGAGCTCACGAATTCAAAACCAGCCTGAGCAAGAGGCCAGACCCCTTCTCTAAAAATAGCTAGGCATTGGGGTGGGCGCCTGTAGTCCCAGTTATTGGAAGGCTGAGGCAAGAGAATCTTTAGAGCCCAAGAGTTTGAGGTTGCTGAGAGCTATGATGTCACAGCACTCTACCCAGGGCGACATATTCTATTTTGTTTTTTTTTACCTCTGTCTTAAAAAAAAAAAAATAGAGGCTCGGCGCCTGTGGCTCAGCGGGCTAAGGCGCCAGCCATATAAACCTGAGCTGGCAGGTTCGAATCCAGCCTGGGCCCGCCAAACAACAATGATGGCTGCAACCCAAACAAAAATAGCTGGGCGTTGTGGTGGGCGCCTGTAGTCCCAGCTACTTGGGAGGCAGAGGCAGGAGTCTCGCTTGAGCCCAGGAATTGGAGGTTGCTGTGAGCTGTAATGCCACGACACTCTACCCAGGGCGACAGCTTGAGGCTCTGTCTCAAAAAAAAAAAGAAAAATAGAATATGTATATTGACCATCCAATGAAATATATTTTAAGAAGGGAAAAAACTATATTAAAATTGTAATATTCAATATATAGTGATAATAAAAGATGAATACAAGTCAATTTGAGCACCTCTTATAACTGCAAAAGTTAAATGTGATTTGATTATTACAAATTTAATAAGGTTTTTTCCTTTCTTAAAATGTTCATACCTTTTTTTGTCATCTTCTGTGCATAAATGCCTTATTTATTGCAAATAATGCCTAGCAGTTTAGGTATAGCTCCTTTACAAAATTGTATTTGGAGACCTGGAAATTAAAACTTGCACTACTGCCTAGTACTGGAGACTATTAAGACTTTGTGAAAGTCTCTGCATATTTCTACATGGATAGAGTTAATTTAAAATTATAAGGGGCAGTTTGTTGAAGCACTTTTGGAGTCTTAGATATAAAATTTTTACTTGTTTCATAAGTTTCTTCTTTACATATTTCTTTCCTCAGAAAAAATCTCGCAAGAAGATGTGTATCCTGGTGCTTGTCCTGTCAGTGATTGTTACAATCTTGGGACTTATTCTGTGGCTAGTTTATAAAACGAAGTGATTGCCTCAGACCCTTCTCCACTGAGCTGTTTTCAAGGGCAAGTGCTTGTTGGAGTCTTGCCGGAACAAACTGATCACAAGAAGAAAGCATACACCAGAATGTCTTGTAATAATTTAGTTAGAAACTAACTACTAACTAGTCCTTGGAATTAGTGACCTATGGAGACAGTATTTATCAATTTATTGATTTTATTGATTTCTCAAATTAGGAATTAACTTATGTGGATTTGCTTTCTCTTGCCTTCTGATGGCCCTTCATCCCAAGTGTTTACTGAAAATTCCATTCTAGATATTCTTGCTTTGACAGGTGACACTACAGTCTTGTAACGTTGTCTTTTATGTGTATACAAACTGTACCTTTTTACTTGCAACTGAGATAGAATTACTTTCTGAGTTCACCCAGAAACTGTATAATAGGCCAGCAATTTTTATTGTTTTTAACATTTTAATTTAGATTTCTAGGAAGCCTATTCTCTGTTTTGAAAGATTTTGGCTCTATAGTTAATCCATTAAAAAATAGCACATGTGATTCAGAATAAATGAGAAGTATCTATTTGAGCTGGGTTGGTACATATTACTAGTCTAGTTTTAAAAGCGACTTCATTATCTGCTAGTACCATCCACAGCAGTCTATCTTCATGCACACTAAGCCACCTTGTCCACTTTTTAAAGAGGTTAATTTAATTAATATTAGTACACTCAATGGGGTTGCTCTCCCACCTGTCTGCATAGAAAGGGAGAATAGACATAGCATGCTTTTGAAAAGCAAATAGAATTGTTTGGAATGATTTAATCTTTTCGTTGTTGTTCCATTGTGGTTCTACATTCCTGGTGAATGATGAATGCTGCTGTCAATAGACTGCCCCCTACCCTAAACGGGTTTCTGGGCATTTGATGGCAGGAAGATTTTAAAAAGATTAGACTGAAGTTGGTTTAAAATTTAATCCTGTGAACTGGCGATAAATCAAAGAAAAGGTTCGTTTTTGTAAATAATACTGGTTTGGAATAGTGATGTTAGACTTACCCGTAATTTATGAACAAGAAATTAATCTCTCCATGCATAGTTTTAGACCAAAAAATGTTTCAATAAAATTGTCTTGTAATAGAAATGTTGTCCACTTCCCTTTTTCACAGGCCTAGAACAGTTAAAGGGAACATAATTTGTTTAGAGTGTCACGTAAATGTGAATTGGGCCAACTTCGGTTCATCCTTAAGTGAATTAGAGGATTTGGCTCTCCTGGGTATATTTATATTCTTTATTTCATTCCCCTTAATGTTGCTTAATTTTCCAAACTAAACTGATGTGGACATTAGGGAAATAAGGGCCCAAATGCATAAGTTTCTTTGCACCCTTGCATTTAATACAAATAAACATTTTTAAAGCTTTTGTAGTAAGTTTTTATGAGTTAACATCCTAATGCATTAGGTATTAGGTAATGCGCTGTTACGAGAATAATTGAGACTTCAAGAAGACTGGAAACCAGGCGAGGGTTGGTTAAGGGGTGGCATAGGTGTTTCTTCCTTTTCTTGCAAAACAAGATAGAGCTGTTGGGGTGGTACAACAGCCCAAACAACATCTTCAGAGATAATTCCTTGGTTCTTTGATCATTGCCCTCTGAGCCCCAAATTGCAATTGGACTTGGATACATCATTTGTAACATTTGGGGGGGGGGGAGTCTTAGTTGTGAAAAACTATTTGCATTTAGGTAAAATAAAATGGCCACAATTTGCTCTATGCTAACACTGTGCAATCCAGTGGTAATTGTAATGATGTCGTAGAGAACAAATATGAATGTGGCCTAGAATTTGAAAGTTCCCAAAGAAGTTCTACTAAGTGGTCCTAATAAACCTATTCACAAACCCTTCTGGATCTGTGCTTGATTATCATTGGGTGGACCATCATCTAAGACCATGGTTCTTAGCTGTGGCTTTAAATTAAAAACTTTTAAAATACACTGATACCTTGATTCCCCCTATTCCAGAATTTTAATTTAATTAATCAGGAAAAACAGCTTGGCCACAGGGATTTTTAAAGGCCCCAGGTAATTTTTATGTGTTAACTATGATTGAGAACCCTTTAGGTCAAAAACTAAACTGGGCTGCAAAAGTCCTGCTGAGGGGCTAGGTGCCAGCCACGTACACCTGAGCTGGCAGGTTTGAAACCAGCCAGGGTCGCCAAACAACAATGACAGCTGCAACCAAAATAAAAATGGCTGGGCATTGTGGTGGGTGCCTGTAGTCCCAGCTACTTAGGAGGCGTAGGCAGGAGACTTGCTTGAGCCAGGAATTGGAGGTTGCCATGAGCTGTGATGCCACGGCACTCTATCCAGGGTGACAGCCTGAGGCTCTGTCTCAAAAAAACAAAAAAGTCCTGCTGAGGGTATTTGGACAAATCACATAATGTATAAGTTCTAAATTTTCTCAGTAGTGCTTTTTCAGCTACAAAATTTACTGATTATAAGGAGTATGGGGTTTAGCCTGAACATACAAATTATATATTTGCCTCCATATTCCTTTCCTTTTCTCATCCTCTTTTCTACTTTCTTTATGGACTGTTCAATGAGAAATCTAATATTCTCTCTTCAAGTGAATTAAAACTATATAGGCTGTATAGGCTAAAATAGAAATGTCATTCTGGCCACTTCATCTAGGAATGATGCAGAATAAGAACTTGCTAGGTGATAGATGGATGCTCCCAGGGCACTTGTGTGTGTCTGTGTGTGTGTGTTCACTAAGGGATAGGGATAGGAGTGTTTGTCCACTGCAATGCACAGTCTCATTCTCAAGCTAAACGTAACACTGCCTTATACCACTTGGCAAAACATCAGATTGAAATTACTATTCAGTCTGTGCGAAGTAAAACACTCTGAGCCTCTTCCTGTCATTTCCTTCCTTTTTCTTTTCTTTCTTCCTTTCTTTTCTTTTTCTATTCAGAGACTGTTCTCAGCCATGGGGATGATGCAGCTTTTGCTTTTGGTCACTAAGTGCAGACTAGAACCCAACTCAGATTCTCCATCCATTAGCTGGGGAATCATCTGTTTCTTCCCTGCTTTTCTGAGCATGTTAGTGCATCCCTAGACTAAAAGGATTTTTCAGTGTTGCTTTCTAGCATCCCAAAATACAACTACTTTAGAATCTCATTTGAAAGATTTTGATTCTCATCAACTGATCCCAATTCTTCTACACCAACTACGTAGTTCATTTTAACACTTTCCAAAATGAAATTTGATTGACAGTATGGCACTTAATTTTTAAAGAATTAAAACTTGCAATACTACAATTTTTAATTTTGGACTGTGATTAGGATCAAGTTTTTACCAGTCCAATGAGAAAAATGAGAAAAACGGTGTTTTTTAAAAGTTCTATATGAGTCAGGGCTCACTGGCTCATGCCTATAATCCTAGCACTCTGGGAGGACAAGGAGGGTGGATTGCTTGAGCTTAGGAGTTCAAGACCAGCCTCACCAAAAGCCAGACCCTATCTCTACTGAAAATAGAAAAAACTAGCCAGCTATATGCCACAGCAATCTACCCAGCGTGACAGACTGAGACTGTCTCAAAAGTAAAAAAAAGTTCTATCTGAGTCTAAAATTATTTCAACTTTTATTTTATTTTATTTTTTATTTTTATTTATTTTATTTTATTCTTTTGAGACAGAGTCTCAAGCTGTCACCCTGGGTAGAGTGCCATGGTGTCACAGTTCACAGCAACCTCAAACTCTTGGGCTTAAGTGATCATCTTGCTTCAGCCTCCCAAGTATCTGGGACTACAGGCACCTGCCACAACGCCCAACTAGTTTTTGGTTATAGTTGTCATTGTTGTTTGGCGGTCCTGGGCTGGATTTGAGTCCACCAGCTCTGGTGTATGTGGCTGACACCCTAGCCACTTCAGCTACAGGTGCTGAGCTGATTTTATTTTTTAAGACAGAGTCCCACTTTGTCACCCCTGGTAGAGTGCTGTGGCATCATAGCTCACAGCAACCTCCGACTCTTGGGCTCAAGCAATCCTCTTGCCTTAGCCTCCCAAGTAGCTGGGACTACAGGTGTTTACTACAACACCCGGCTGTTTTTTTAGAGACAGGGTCTCACTCTGACTCAGGCTGGTCTTGAACTCCTGAGCTCAGGCAATCCACCTGCCTTGGCCTCCCAGAGTACTGGGATTATAGGTGTAAGCCACCTCACCCAGCCTCTTTCAACTTTTTGAAAAGAATATACGTGTGTGTATGTTTGTATATGTGTACACATATATATATATATTTATTTTATTTTGAAATAAGGTCTTAGTCTGTTGCTTGTGTTAGAGTGCAGTGCTGTCTTCATAGCATATTGCAGTCCTAAACTCCTGGGCTCAGGCAATCTTTCTGCCTCAGCCTCTTGAGTAACTAGAACTACAGGTACGTACTACCATGCTGAGCTAACTTTTCTATTTTTATTTATTATTATTTATTATTATTTGAGATAGAGTCTCACTGTGTTGCCCTCAGTAGAGTGCCATGGCATCACAGCTCACAGCAACCTCAAACTCTTGGGCTTAAGCGATTCTCTTGCCTCAGCCTCCCAAGTAGCTGGAACTACAGGCACCTGCCAGAACGCCCAGTTATTTTTTGTTGCAGTTTTAATTGTTGTTTAGCTGGCCTGGGCTGGTTCAAACCACCAGCCTTTGAATACGTGGCTGGCTCCATAACCATGGTGCTATGGGCACCAAGCCTAACTTTTCTATTTTTTATACAGATGGGATCTTGCCCTTGCTTAAACTGGTCTCAAACTCCTGGCCTCAAACAATCCTACTGCCTTAGCATCCCCAAGTGCTAAGATTACAGGCATGGGCCACTGCACCTAGCCTAAAAGAATATTACAAAAATGAAAAGGTGTTGCTGTTAGATGGCAGGCTTCATTTTTAAATTTGGCAAAGTAAAAGCTGACATTCCTATATTTCCTTTTTTGGTCTGTGACATCTCAAAAGTCTGTGAACTACTTATCTTGAGTAGCCCCATCATTTTACTACTGAAGAGGGTTAGGCCAGAAATGGCAGTTTGATATAGGAATTCAAAGGCTTGAGGAGGTGTCTGAATGTCAATGGAGATTTTATTTTGGAGATAATATTTGAGCCCTTACTATCAGTAAATTGCTATGTTAAATATTTTTTTATTTATTATACCCACAAAACCATCTACAACATGTATTTTCTTATCTCTCCTTTGAAGCTGAGGCATATTAAGTAACCTACCCAAGGTGACACAATTTATAAGTGATGGAGTCAGGATTTGATCTCAAGCACTCAGACCTCAAAACTACATCTTTAGATACTATGTGCTATCTCATGCATCAGTGCTACAAAGTGACCTGCTTACTACCTCTGCCATGAAGCTTTCCCTAAAAATGTGGAGAAGCAGCAGTTGCTACCCAGCTTTTCATAAACATCCTTTCTTCTGTCAGCACCTGGTGAACTTCATTTACCACCTTGCTAAATGAATCCTCCTGCTAATACTGTATATACCCACTGAGAAAATGTTTTCAGTGTCTCTATTTGATCACTCAAATCATCTCAAAGATTTGTTTTTAAGTTTCCTGTCATTGGTATGCTAATATCTTTAGATTTTATTCTAAGGAAAACTATCACATTAATCTCTCTCTCTTGAGATACCAAAATCCAAAGGCAGCTAGCCCATCATCTCTTCATTTTGAAAGGTTCAGGGTATTGATTGCTGCCCTCCTGTTGGCTGGTCTACACTGACATCATTGGTGCCCAAGAAAGAGCATTTTGCTTTATATGGGCCTATGTAAGTACAAGATGCCACTCTATCAAAGGCCAGTGTGAATATAAACTATGCTGGAAACGGATTATGGCCAAGGAGTAAAGAACTATAAGGGTAAGAAGAATAATTAGCTTTTATGTTTCTCAGGTGTATAGTCAGCTCTAGAATCACACACAGAAGCTGAGAAATTGAAAGGCAAAGTTGACATAAGATGCCATAGGGTCACTAATAGCTAGAAATGGCTTCAACACCACTTTACACCTGAAAGGGATACAGAACCTCAAAGGTCCATACAATCTCTACAGACAAAAGTGTCTTCTGTTACATTCAAACACACTTTTGAGACTATTCAGTTCCTTCTCAAAAAATTCTATCTTGTGTTCAAAGGAAGGAGCCATATAGTGTCGTTTCTGTTGTCTGGAAACCAACTTTAGAATTGTGTTTTTCCTATCAGCCTAGTCTTTTTTTTTTTTTTTGAGACAGAGTCTCACTATGTTGCCCTTGGTAGAATGCCACAGTGTCACAGCTCACAGCAACTTCCAACTCTTGGGCTTAAGTGATTCTATTGCTTCAGCTTCCCAAGTAGCTGGGACTACAGGTGCCTGCCACAACGCCCTGTTATTTTTTGTTGTACTTGTCATTGTCGTTTAGCTGGCCTGGGCTGGGTTTGAACCCACCATCCTCGGTGCATGTGGCTGGCACCATAACCACTGTGCTATGGGCGCTGAGCCCCTATCAGCCTAGTCTTAATTTGGAATCACAAGGCTGAAAAAGGAGGATATTAATAGGCTGCTTGACAAGTGATCTGATTAGTTGCCATCCTTGTTGGATCAGTTTGTTGTGATTTTCAAGGTTATAGGAAAAGGTGAGTCTCCAACCTACTTAAGAGTCGAGAGTTTAAAAATCCAGTTAATGTTACATTGCAGTTACATCTTGAGGCTTGGAGGACTGATCAAGGACAAAGCTTTCTGAATGGGCTGATTTTCTACTTAAGATCTACAAAACCAGTTGCAAGGAATCAAGAAAAATATTGGGCGATGCCTATGGCTCAAAGGAGTAGGGTGCCAGCCCTGTATACTGGAGGTGGTGGGTTCAAACCAAGCCCCTGCCAAAAACTGCAAAAAAAAAAAAAAGAAGAAAAGAAATGCTTTCATTAGCCAGGTGTGGTGACACATATTTGTAGTCCCAGCTACTTGGGAGATTGAGACAGAAGGATGCCTTCAGCCCAGGAGTTTGAGGTTGCAGTGAGCTATGATGATGCCACTGCACCCTGGCCCAGGCAGCAGTCTGAGGCCCTACCTCAAAAAAAAAAAAAAAAAGAAAAAGACTTTTATCATAGAGATTCCTTGCTGAGCAGTGCCTTTTGCTGGGTGAATACTTTGAAATTGTTTTCTTTAAAAAAAAGAAAAACTGCAGTCAGATAATCCTGTCAAGTTTTCAACAAAAGTGAAAAAGAGATGCTAATAATTATGATTATAGCAACATCAAAGTGTGAGAGTAGTGATTAATGACCATGGCCTTTGGTGTCATAGATTTAGGTTTGAATCCTCCTTCCCAGGGTGAGGCTAGGCAACTCAAACTCTCTAAGACTCTACTTAGGGATTAAATTTTAATGATAACTATCTCAGGAGAGTTGTAAGAGCCAGGTTCCATGGCTCACGCCTGCAATCATCACACTGTGGAAGGCTGAGGCTCCTGATCCCTTGAGCTCAGGAGTTCAAGACTAGCCTGAGCAAGAGACCTGTTTCTACTAAAAGTAGAATAGGTGGCGCCTGTAGCTCAAGCGGCTAAGGTGCCAGCCACATACACCAGAACTGGTGGGTTCGAATCCAGCCTGGGCCTGCCAAACAACAATGACAACTACAGGGCAGCGCCTGTGGCTCAGTGAGTAGGGTGCCTGCCCCATATACCAAGGGTGGCGGGTTTTAACCCGGCCCCAAACTGCAACAACAACAACAACAACAAAAGCTGGGTGTTGTGGCGGACGCCTGTATTCCCAGCTACCTGGGAGGCTGAGGCTAGAGAATCTCCTAAACCCAAGCGCTGGAAGTTGCTGTGAGCTGTGACACCACAGCACTATACTGAGGGCAACAAAGTGAAACTCTGTCTCTAAAAAAAAATTTAAAAATGACAACTACCAGCAAAAAAATAGCTATACACAGCGATCATTTGGACGCCTGCTTTCTGATTTGCTCCTGGCTGCAGTTTGTCAAGAGTGTTCATGAACCCCTAATGCAGATTCTCTGATCACCTACAGACGCTCTCAAGGCCCAGACTTGGATTAGAAGTAGGGTGCAGCTTTCTGGAGAGGGGTCCGAACTTGTCCTCCAGCCTCTCTGTAGGTTGAGGGCAACAGGCTGACAGTGCTAACATAAGCCCTAGAGGAGGATGCAGATGCAAGACTGTAAAGCACAGGAGGGTTTGTTGGAGGAGACTGACACCCCTCCCCCACAGCCTCTTTGCCTTTGACACCTCCTGGCCTTAGAAAGCTCTAAACTTAGAGACTTTCAGTTAAGGCCACCTCTCTCAAACACTACTAAAAAAGACCTCAAAATCAGATCCTAGTCCCCATAGAAACACTACCCCGCTTACGTGCTTGCGTGCGTGAGCGCGCGTGCGCACAGGCTGCTGGGATGCCACCTCCTACCCTCAACTCGGTCTTCCAGTTTCCCGGCGTGCTTCGGGCCCGCCAAATGGGAGGGGGAGACGCAAGATGGCGGCAGCCGCGAACTCAGGCTCCAGCCTCCCGCTGTTCGACTGCCCGACCTGGTGAGTGGCGGGGCGGCCTGGGCTGGAGTGGCTTGGCCTGAGCTAGCCTGGGCTGGAACGGCGGCTCATTTATTGCGACGATGCAAGGGGCTCAGAGACCCTGGAATGGTTGAGGAAAAACTAAGCTGTGCCGGGCCGGACGACGTGTGGAGGAGCTGGGAGCCTGGAGCCCGGGCCCAGAAACTGAAGAAACCTGGGGTAGAGGGCTCACAGGCGCTCACTAAGGCAGCCCCTTGGGCGGCCAGCCGGTCGTCCGGGCGCTTCGGGGCTTTGGCCCGGAACTTACCTACAACTCCTGACTTGAGTGCCCGGTGCTCTGGCGGAGCACGGTGCCTGGCCCCCTGCTGTACGTCCCGAGCACGCTCGAGCCCGCTTCCCGGCCCCGAGCACAGCCCCCTCTGTCGTTGCTGCCTTCCCTGTGCGGTACTTTTCTGCCTTCCACAGACTGGGAGCTCCCTGTGGACAAGGATGGCGCTGACTTACCCTCGTGTTCTCAGTGACCAGCGCGAAGCCCAGCACAAGTGGGCATTAGTAATTTTTGAAATGAACCTTTTCTCATCCCTTCAGAAGTTCTTGGAAATAATGGAATAGTTTAATTTTGTCTTTTATTATGGTATAAGATCAATAAATGTGAGTTGCCTTGCAAGGAGACGCGTCCAAGTTAAAAGCTTTTTCTTCTGTAGCTTATCATAGTGTATTGTTTGTGTTACTCATCTCTGCTTCCCGTTATATTGGGATCCTCAAGGGCAAAGATTGTCTGATGCAGCTTTGTGTTCTCAGCTCCTGGCCTTGAGTCAGGCGCACAGTAGGAATTCAGAAAGTATCTACTGGATGTAACATTTTTTTTCCTGTTTCCCGGACAAAATGGGCTTTTGTCCAGCCCACTGTCCTTTCAGCAACTGCTGTAGAGAGATTGGGGCAGGATTGCGAGATGACTATGTTGCATTTTCAATTAGATAGACAAGGATACATTTTTTATGTCCAAATGTAAGGGCTCTGGCAGGGTTATTCGAACTTCAAATTAATAAACCCAAGAAGCAACTGAAACGTGTCACTATCTTCTGGGTCTCTTTGCACTTTCGGAATACCCAGTTGCTTCAGTCTATAAATTTTATTCCATTTTGGTCCCTTGCTGTAGTGATTTTAAAATTTGGACCAGGAAGGAAACATAGAAGAGACTGTTTGAGATCAGCTGCTGTTTTCTTAGTGTCTTATTATGTATCAAGTGCTGTGTTAGGTGCTTTGACACTGGGGTACCTCCCCTTGAATGGTACGGCTATAGGATTATAGATGAAAGTTCCCTTAATCATGCTGTTGTAGAAAGACCTGTTCAAGGGTAACATATTTTGTGTTCATTTGGTACCTGGTTTCATGGGACCTTCTTTTTTTTTTTTGCGTTTTTTTGGCCAGGACTGCGTTTGAACCCACAACCTCCTGCATATGGGGCCAGCGCCCTACTGCTTTAAGCCACAGGCACTGCCTGACATGATTTTTATTTATTTATTATTATTTTTATTATTTTGGTTGCAGTTTTTGACCGGGCCAGGTTTGAACCCACCACCTCTGATATTGGGGGCCGGCGTCCTACTCCTTGAGCCACAGGCGCCGCCCAGGGACAAGATTTTTTAATTCCCCTCATTCTCTCTGTACCTCTGATTTGGTCTCAGAGCTCAGGGAAGTACCCTCTGCTTATTCTATGATAAGACTAATCTTGACTAGCCCCAAATAGCAGGTGATTTATACTATCTTTATATGGTTTTAGGGTAGTGGCAAATCTCAGATTCAAACTCCAGGTGACCATACTACCCCTCCTACAGTTCTTGGTGCTCTCTGTGTGGCTTTCTTTCCAAGGTGAATATCCAGTGTTGAAATGTAGGTTTCTTTGGTGCTGCTCTAAATTCAGATCCACTAAAATCCATTTTAGAGCATTTGAATCACTGGGGACATGTCAATCGTAGAATGGAACTATAACAACAGTGAAGTAGATGACATTTCTGCTTGAACATGAACTAATTATAGGTTGGTAGGAGAACGGCAATATTGAATGGGACAATAATTGTAAATAGCATTTATTAACTTGACCTGAAAGTGCTTTTCTTCATTCTTGTTTTTCAGGGCGGGTAAGCCTCCTCCTGGTTTACATCTAGATGTAGTCAAAGGAGACAAACTAATTGAGGTATGGAAATAGATGTCTCCCCCCCCCACCAACGATGCCAAGGATTTTTGCCAGTGACTCACTTTCCACCCCCTCTCTTGTGCTTTGTTTTCCAGCAATGCTACTTTCTTTCATCCTGAATTATTTTTATATTACAAGCACATGGCGATATAACACATTCAAAGCTTATGTCTACCACAGACACTCAGTTTTTTTTGTGACTTTTCTCACCTTCCAACAGTGGAAGGTGGATGGGTCCCAATCTTACTGGAGCCCTGTTAACTTGGTGATTTCCCTCTTTCCAGTACGTGGAGTTTTGTAGAAGGTACACAATATGTAATACCTGAAGAAGAAAGTGAATGCTATATATTGAGTTTAACTTTTAAGTTGCTTTTGTGAGATTCAGGACCACTTTTGCTCAAAAAAGAGAATGGAATGGTGGTGAAATTTATTCATTCATTCAAAACATTTGTTTAGTGTTTACTATGTGCCAGTTACTGCTGAGCATAGGGAATACAACAGTGAGCCAAACAAACATGATTTCTATCCTCAAGTCATCAAGCAGGAGAGACAGAATCGCACAAAAAAATTACATAATTATAATTGAAATAAGTATTATAAAGAAAATTTTATACATAGTTTTTAGAGTGAACCCTACATAGAACTCAAAGAGAACATGAGTTTTTATTAGCTATTACGTTCTCTAAGTTTTTCTTAATCCATATAGTATATTTATTTGCCAAAAAATGGAGATTAAGGCCGGGCACAGTGGCTCACTCCTGTAATCCTGGCACTCTGGGAGGCTAAGGTGGGTGGATTGCCTGAGCTC